>JAZHYW010038875.1:0-31229 GCA_037355805.1 Ixodes ricinus | reverse complement strand
CACAAAAGCGTGGGTGTCTGGCATTTCATTATTTTTGGTTTCGTACTGTTGAGCCACCAGAAAAAGCCATTCTTGCGCTGCTAGTTTTAACAGTACTGTATGAGTGAAACAGAGTATAGCCAGAGTGATGCCCCCTTCCACACACAATCAAAAGGGATATTAATCTTTTTTTTTTTAGGTGCAACATTGCCAGTTATTACTGTCGACGTAAACAGCTAGCTGTCCGAGCCTCAAGCTTGACAACCACATGCACTCAATTTGTTCACTGATGTGCACTCAGTATCAAGTCATTCTTTTACAAGTTTCCATCCGGTTTTCTGAAAATTTTGTGACAGGAGTAGTATGTATAAAATATTTCATGCTTTAAAAATGACAGGTTGCAACATTGCTATTTCCTGCGTACATGTGTATAATTTTACTGTCGTTACACCAAGGGCGCTGCTGCAGTAGTCCTTGAACGTGGCACCTTACACGTGAAACAAACAAACAATGTGCCCTAATAAAATCCTTAGGGATGGGGACAAATGCACAACTCCCTATGTGCTGTGTATGAATGTAGTGCAATGTATAGGAACACTTTTTGATGCAGCATGCAGAGAATTGGAGCCTCAGAGAGTGGGAAAACGTGCTGCACGTTTGGCCACAGTCACCCTGCTCAGACTTGTTCCAGAACTGCGATGACATTATTCAGGTGTATGAGTGCATCACAAGTAGACATCTTTCAGTCCGCAAAGGAAGTGCATTGACAATTATTGATGATCTGGAATATTTGAACATGTGTCCAAAATGGGTTCCTTGAGGTGTCACAGCTGAGCACAGTGCAGGAAACATTTTATTTCAGAGAAGGCTGGGGTGCACTTGTTTCTTACCGATGTGAAGTAGTAAAAGAATGAGTAGATTATTTAGATAAATGTTATGCATAGAGAAATATCTAGTAAACCCTATAAATTTCATTTATTTTCAATACCTATTTTTCGAGACAAAAATGTTGGGGTGTTACTTTCTAAGCAATCCTAGTGTGCTTGCACGTCCATTCTCAATCATTTCCTTTGATTATTTACCCCTCCATTCGCATTCTAACCCTTCATTCTCATTCCACACCACCCACCCACTGCCAAGACACTCACAGAACAGTCTGGAGTTTCAGGAGCTTTCTGTTCAGCAGGCACAACCTCGATCGTAATGGCTGCCAGGTCCTCTTTTGACACCACCTGCAAAGTTTCATTTTTTCATGTTGTACATGGCATGGTGTGGTAGCACGTTTAACCTTGTCACACTTTCAATTTACTAATTAATAGGAGCTCCAGCTCTGGACTTACAATAGCATCTTCCCAGAGGTTGTCTGCTTCATTGTGCTTCCCACACTCGGACGGCGTCTCTGGATCATCCTGAGAAAAACAAATTGACAATTTGAATTACTGGTGAAATATAATGTGGGCATGCCGAATTAATACGAGCTGTTTAATTAGCTAGGTAGCAAAAAGAGACAATGCAAAAACTGCCGACTTTTTTTTTATCGCGTTTTATGATTAATTTTATTGAACAATACTTTGTGGGGAAGTCAAGCAATTCGTGCAAGTCGAGCTGGCACATAACGCATACTTCTCTATTTTTACAAACGCACTACTCAAAACCGAAAATCGAAAAAAAAAATTTCCAAATGAGTTTTTATCTAAATTAGAAATTGTTGCATCGTGGACGTCACAATCCGAGCTCTCTTCTTTCCGATCGGTGGCTGTTTTTGCTCCTCCTCGCGCGAGTATTTGGAACTTCGACACGCTTCAAGAGGCTCTGCGATCGGTCCCCTTGCCGGGCGCCCGGCTGCATTTTGGCTTCGGAAACTTCTGTGCACGGGAAGGCTTCTGGCAGATGTGAACTTGATGCTTGGGGAAACCAGCGGACGAGATCTGCCACAATTTCGCATAACGCAGTTGTACTGTTCACGGACGCGATAGGAGCCATCATGTGAGTCACGACCACAGTAGCCACAACTAACTAAGAAGAAAAAAATATATATATCACAGAATTGCTCACCAGTCTGCGCCTTTTGCACGCTGGTGCTGGTGTGAGATCCAGTTGAAGGGTCGGAACTGAGCCCTCGTCGAGGCGTTTTTTCTTTCTCTCGAAGCCCAGTTTCTTCGAAACCTCCCACGACGTGAAGGACTGTGCGGAGAAGTGCTCGGAACACACACGATCGAGCTGATGCAGTAGCTTCGAGTTAGCGCGCAGTCGAAGGGCTTCCAGCCAGCGACTTCGCACTGGATCCTTGCCAGGTAGACGGTGAAAGGAAACACCCGCATCCCGGTGCGTACGGGTGCAACCGCGCACGAGACACTTCATCGGAGCCGACAACCTAAAGTGATCGTTTCACCATAGGTTCATCACGGTTAATCGTTTGCACCGTCCCGTCGCCGCACTTCACTCGAACAGTGAAAAGTCTATCACAGCACTAAAAGAAAATAAGGGTTCCCCTGGCTCCTCTTACTGCTTTTAGTTGACCGGGACCGGGGGCGCACAAGGTAAAATACGATGCGCGCTGCCTCCACGGATCACTTGTCGTCTGCTCGCGATGGTACGTCGCGGACGCCGCTGGGAGGCGCGCATGAGCGACGAGGCGTTGTTTTCGCCCTTTTTGAACTTTAATTTGCAACTTTCTTAGATCTATAAAAACGACTTGTTAAAGAAATAATGACGGTTAACGTGTAATATACTTTATTTCGCTTCAAAGTTCCTGGGACGGCTCTCGCCAATCACGAAACCCAGTGAATGTGACGTATAGTGAAAGGGAGCACCGTTATGCGCGCGCATTCGGCACCTCGCGGCGCCACCGTCGGAGGAGGTGTTTCCGAGTTGTCAAATTAAAATATGATGCGCTAATACTTTCGAACTCTTTCGTTGTCCAGTGGGTTCCCCGGCACCGCTGGCGTGTAGAGACCGCGTAAAAAAGCCGAGTAAAGCGCTCAACGCGTTGGTAGGACCCTTCCAGAGCGCCCGTTTCCGGGCTGAGCGGCGTCGCCGTCGGCGTAACCGCGCGTGCTGCAGTATAGAAAAATTGTCTGCAAAACTTAGGTGAAAACTTTTACGATAAAATCAGCGGGTGAATTTTCCCGCTAAATTTAGCGGAAAAATTCACCCGATAAATTTAGCGGGAAATCGACGTCACGTGACCTCAACACCAAACCAGTTTCGCCGCTAAATTTAGCGGGAATATTTCCGCTTGATTTCCCCGCTAATGTTCGGGAAAAGTACCCTTCTAAATTTAGCGGGCGAATTTTCCCACTAAACTTAGATACGAAATTTTTCGGCTAAATTTAGTGGGGAAACTTAACCTGCTAAATTTAGCGGAAAAATTTCTCCGCTAAATGAAGCCGAAAAATTTCCCCGCTATATATAGCGGGTTAAGTTTCCGCGCTAAATTTAGCGGGTTAAGTTCCCCTAAATTTAGAGGGGAAATTGTCGGTCACGCGACCTCAACACCAATTCAGTTTCTCCGCAAAATGTAGCAGTACATTTAGCAAAAATTCTCCGCTAAATGGGAGGCCAGCAGGCGAGAAGCAGGGTAGGGTACGGAGGAGGGGCATACCCTCTGTAGCGCGTTCGATGTTGAGGACGGAAGAGAAGGTGCGACCGATTCCGAGCTTAGGTGGCTGGACTAGCGCTTAGCTGCTATGCAAGCCCAGCGCAAGTGAAGCCACCGGAAGTTCGATGCTTGTCCCGGAAGTCGGGCGTGCGCTGGGCTTCCTAGTGCATCCAGTCGATATTTTGGTTTATGCTTTTTGTGTCTTTGATCGGGTTTTAATACTCCCATTCTGGATTGAATCCCGAGAATGAGGCATTTGAACTTGGGACATATTCACACTTGAACAGAGAGAATCTCAAAATGTTTACATTGAATGGCTTCCCATGATACTTCTCGAGTCTGCATGCGCTCTTACTGCGCCACAAGCAGGCTCTCTTGATGGAACAAGCGAAAATCCAGCGCCCTCGACGCTTTTCGAATCAGCACTCGGAAGGGTTACAAAGCCTAACAAGCGCTCACTTCCGGGACAAGCCGCTTACTTCCGGTGGCTTCATACCTGTTTGCTCAATGCGCCATCCAGCCGCCTCTAGTGGAGATCAGTGGTGAAAACGTTCTGTTTATTCTCTCGTGCCGCTGGGCTCGTATCGACGAGTAACGTCGTTGTCTTTTATCGGCGGCCTGGCAAGCCGATGGACAGCTACACCCTCCCCTCCGTACTCTCCCTCCTCCTCCTCAAGAGCTGTCCACTAATTCGGCATTACAGAGAATTGTAAACGTCTTTCATTTTGTTAAGTTTTACACATTTGTCAAAAAAACAACCTGAAAGCTACACTGAAACGGTTTGTGCAGGTGAGTTATACGGCCCACGGGTTATATTATAGGGGACTAATCGTTAGGATAAGTTGGGTAGTTAACTAAATATGTTAATTAATCTTTTAAACATTGAAATACATGATTCCAGTTGTAATCTTGCTGAGCGCTATCAAAAACCACGAAATCAAATTTTTTTAGAAAGGTTAGGAGCGCGTGGAAAGCAAGGTGGTGCACTAAGGCTATCACTAGTGCAACAAGATGAAGGCTGGCAGCGCGACGACCGACTTCGACACGACCGGTTTTTAAGCCTCTTGGGACGGCTTACAACCGGCTGCGCTGCTGCGGAGTCGGTCCGTCACGAAAGGCTAAAGCGCCGTTCACACATATGCGATCGAGCAAGACGGTGAGAGGCCAGACCGGTTTTTAAGCCTCTTGCGACGTCTTAGGACCAGCTCCGCTGCAGCGCATTCGGCCTTAAGACGTCGCAAGAGGCTTAAAAACCGGTCTTGACTCTTTCGGTGGTACTCGGTTACAAGTGTGTGAACGAGCCTTAAAGCGCCGTTCACATACTTGCAACCGAGTAAGACGGAGTCAGAGACCAGTTTTTAAGCCTCTTAGACGTCTTAGAACCAGCTCCGCAGCAGCACATCCGGTCCTAAGACGTCGCAAGAGGCTTAAAAACCGGTCTTGTCTTTTTCGATCGTACTCGGCTACAAGTGTGTGAACGAGCCTTAACCGTGTTTTCGCCTCTCCGGTCGTAAGCGGTCGCAAGCGTGCGGAAGGGCCCTTACTTTAGCGCAACACCGCACTTCTACGCGCTTCAAATAGCGCTCAAATTTACTGTGGTTTTTGGATAACGCTCAATTAGTTTCTTATATGAATTGTATGTTAATTTCCATTGATTAAAAAGTTAATTAACAGGTTTTAGTTAATTCTTTGACTTCTCGTGACGACTAACCTCACTAGTTGGGAACTCCAGGCCCGCCGCGTCGCCCTCTCGCGGACGAGCGAAGAACCAGAGGAGCGGGGACGGCGGTGGAGACGGTGGCAAGCAGGGGTGGGATTCAGGGGCAGGCGGGGGTCCGTATGATCCTGACCCCCCTCTTGAATTCTGCATGTGTAAACATTTAGGGCGTGGAACCGGGGGGGTCTTAAACATATGATAACGCTGACCAACACCTGATCCCCCCTCTAGAAATACCTGCGTCCGCCCCTGGTGGCAAGTACTGTCGGCCGTCGGTGCTGCTGCATACCACATGTTTCTGATCGGGGTGTTCGTCTGTCATGGAGTTTTAACGGAAAAAAGCGAGTGCGTTTAAATAGGAGTTGCTCTGTTCTGCTTGGCAACAACGTTGCACGAAGGAACCGGGATGTCTCATTTCACTGGGGACTTCTCGTATGGAGCGCATACGCCTCGGATTTCGGGTGCTGCAGTTGCCAGCTCTATCTATGCTCAATGTGAAGGCAAATGCTCCCGCTAGTGGTGCAAAGCACTTGCGTACGTTCTACAAAAAGTATATTCTTTCAAGAAAGTATGAGACAACTACTCGCTCAACGGCGTGTCGAGCGATAGACATCGGAAATTGGTTCTCGTTTTACGCGGCGCTAAAGGCATTGACAAGGAAGTGTTGGGCATTGTTACTCGCCTTAGATCTGTGTTTCGCGATCCTTTATGTTTTTATTTTTGTATTGTACAGAAGCCTTATTTTGCCCAAATTAGACGTTGCTTCAGTTGTCTGGAACGACCTTAGTACCACTGCTGCAGCGACGTTATAGAGCGTGTCCAAAAACGATTTGCACGTACCTTTCACGCAAGACAAGACCTGTCCGAGCCCTACTCGTGCGTGAATCTGCTCAATCGCTTATGATTGGTGGAGTTAAAAACAAGACGCGGCAGATGTGATCTCATATTTTTGTTCAAATGTCTGCATGGGTATTATGACTGTCCTTTCATCGTGTCTTGCATCAATTTAAATGTGCCTGTTAGACATTTTCGCAACAACCGCACGTTTGCCGTTAATCCCATGCATTGTTTCTCTCCTGTAGTTCGCATACAGAACTATTTTAATCATATATAGATAGGCGCCTTGACTTTTTTAAAGATGACATCATATCATTCAAGAGAAGCGTTAACACTGTGATATAGTGCGTATTCGTCGTTTTCTGGATTTATTTGTTTTGTCGCTTTCACCTGTGTAATGCGACTTGGTGCTCTACCGTCCTAGGCTTCTGGCCGTTGGTAGGCACTGAAAAAAAAATAAATGACCGTTTGCTTCAAGCGCTTCCAAAAGAAAAACAAAAAAAGGTACGCACTTTCACATGCTTGCTTTCACGTAATTATAAAAGCAAATAAAGAAAATGATCGCAGCATTTTTAATTGCGCATGTGTTTGCCAGCCGTTTGAGACGAGTGCTTAGGGCAGTATTAATAAAAAAAGTCGCGACGCTGCAAAGAAAAAAAATTGGGTTGTGTTTATGTCTATACAGCCTAGAACTTGGTCTGTCTCAACGGGAGACTGTAGATTCCCAGCTGTAGATGAGAAATTTAGCCAGTGCAGTACAACCGCTGGCCTGGGGTTTTTAACGTGCATCACGCAGTTGTGATAGACGACCGCACGCCGGTACGATGCTCATCCAGGTCGAAACGGGCAGGGGTAGGGATTGAACCCAGGATTCTGGGTTCAGCAGCGCAGCTTTCGCCCCGCCCTCCCTCCACCCCCCCCCCCCCCGCGACGCTGCGAACGGTGCACAGATGACGTGCATACTGTATATTCGAATATTTCTTTTAATAATAATCATAATGATAATCTTTATTGGCTCAGGAGAGCCGTGGCACGGCGGAAAGGCGACAGCCCGTACCGTGGAGGCCCGCGGTGCCACGTCTAGTGATGGTGGTTATGAGAGGACATGTACAAGGAGGACGACGTGGTTTTCTCAACAAATTCTCAACAAAAAGAACAATTAATAAAACCCCCGAACGCGCTGATTGTGATAATAGGCAGTTTTAGCGTACTTACAGTGAAGCATAGCGTTACCGCAGGATACCGTGGATCACGCGATGCTACGCTGCGGTCACGTCATTCTAAAGCTGCCTATTAGTAACCATGTCGCGGGCTAGTCACGTGTGTCAACGCAGTAAAATAGCAACGGCGTGCTTGAGTTGTGAGCCTCTGACAGAGATACATTAATACCGTGAACGGCTTCTCATCCGGAGCATGACGGTAGCCCTGCACATTTTAGAAAACTATTGGCCGGGCACAGCGCAAACACCACGATATCTTCATCCCCCTCAAATATCTTTTGCCACGCACAACAACGTGGCCGGCGCCCAAAACCAGCTCGCCTTCTACAAGACTTCGCAAGCTCTTTGAGGTTTCCACAACTTTGGAAGGTCGGCACGCTCATTTTCCCAACGCCATCTCCGTTGCCCGTGACGTGCTCCTGCCCTGCCCGCTTCGCATTCGTAATCAACCAGCGTCAACGAGCAGGCGCGGTGGAAATCCTGCAGAAATTATGACCGTCTCTATTCTACTAGATACTATTCAATACGACCCAAATAACAGAAGTTATTTATGTTGTAAGTTTAGAAAGAGTTATATACGTAAAGACAGAGGACGGGACAACACATATTTCAATTTTCAACAAGCAAATGATTTATTGCCGTACGGTTTACATTCCCCAGTTTTCTCCCGGGGCCTTGTCTTCCACCCTCCTTCCCCTTCCCCTCCTCTAAACTTTCCCTCCACCTATAGTGGAGTTCTGAAGGCGAAGCGTCCGGCAATAAATCATTTGTTTGTTGAAAGTTGAAAGATGATTTGTCCCGTCCCTTGTCTTTATGTATATGACTGTTTCTAAACTTACATCATTACCTACGCGCTCACTAACAAGTATAATATTTGTTAGTGAGCGACGATAGAGACAAAATGCACGAGCGCTTTCCCGTAGGAATGCACAGGAGCACCGCAAAAACAGACTAGTTGCTGGCTGCTTTAATTTGCCTCCCGAAAGTCACATAGACATACGCGCCAGTTGAACGTCTAGTGTACATTATAATAACTCTATTCTTTGCGCATAGTCAGCCCTAACCAGTCTTGTACACGTTACTAAATAAAAGTAATAAATTACAATTACTATTACTCTTGGCTAAAAAGTATTCGATTAGATTACTTGATTACTCGACAGCAAAAGTAATTGGACATTACTTTAAAAAGTAACCGTTACTTTTCCGATTACTTTATTGTGTGAAGACTTACATCTTTAGTGCTCATAACAATCAACTACTTCCTACCTCGAAACCTTGCTTGTCACAAAGACCACGTAGGGGAAATACGGAATCTTGACGTGTATTTGAACTGGCTTTGTTATATTTTGCATCCGCTTTAGACATTCTTCGGTTCTGGTTCTCCTACGGGCTGCGAGTAGATACTGTAAGCAGGATTGTTTTTTTTCTGTGTGTGTGCGCGTGAGGGGGTTAGTTTGAACGAAGGACTTACAAAGCTACATTCTTCTCCCTCAAACTCCACCCTGAATGGCCTTTGTCACCCACTGGGGCTTCCCTGCGGCTTCCCAATCCCAGTCCCAACTCTAAACAAAACGGACATTCTACAGAAACTGTACATACAAAGGAGTTGACCTCGTTTCCTACAGCTCCGCAAAAATATTTTTTTTCCGTTCGGAAAAACAAGCAAATTTCATTTTCGTCATTTCAGAAAAAAAAGGTGTGTGCGGGGGGGGGGGGGGGGGTGCTTGTGGAAAAATAGTAACGGTTACAAGTAATTTTTATTACTTCAAAAAGTAATCAGATTACTCTTGTGATTACTGCCTAATCAAAGTAATCAACTGATTACAAAATTACTCCAGAAAGTAATCGATTACAAGTAATTTGATTACTTGTAATGCGTACGGTACAAGTCTGGCCCTAACGTATTCGTGGCGTTGTTTGTCGACCACTATTTTACCTTGCTACATTTCCGAAAATCGCTTATAACTTTTGGATAAGATAATGGGGTAGTCTCAGCCATTTATTTAGGCCATGGCACGGTGCGGCACAGTGCGGCACATTGTATCGGATATGTGGCAATGTGCACATAAGCACTCCGACGCAGTTTGAAGTAAATGGCGCTGCCGCAGCCGCTGCGTTGCCGTCACATGATCAGATCTGCACAGGCACCTGGCAGCATTGTGGAAGTATTTTTCCTTAACACCACATAACTTATAAGCTATAAAAGCGCCGAAAGCAACAAGACGAAGACGAAGAAATAAAAAGCAAAACAGCTGAAGCTGTAAAACAAGACATGCAGCGCATACGCAGAGCCGCCTCGGACACTGCCGCCTGCCTGTTGTGAACTGAAGTTTTGGCGGCTTCACGCATGCGCTGAACGCTTGGTGAGATTGGATGGTTAGAGAGCCCAGATGCTAGTATGTTTCAACGGGTGACTTGTCTCTTAGCTGTAGATAAGAAATTTAGCCAGTGGAGTACAGCCGCTAACCAGGGTCTTTGACGTGCACCACGCAGTAGCGATTACACGAACGTGTGCCGGTACGAAACTCATCCAGATCAAAACGGGCAGCGGGTGTGGATCTAACCCAGGAGGTTCTGCAGCGCAAGCTCACGCTCCGAGCTGAGACGCGTTAGCCCACTCGACCACCGATCCCCCCTGTAATTTATTTGTAAAGAACACGTACCAGTCGGCCAGACTAGTCAGAGGCTTTGCCCAAATTGTTTTTCGAGTAAAAACACGCAAGGCTATCTTTTTGGCCAAAGTTCGCCAGAAGCCCTCGATCAAAGTAAAGACGATGGCTTTCTAATGGGCCGTGTCGAAGAGCTAAAAGCTGCTTCTTAGAGAACCGATTACATTCGGCTGGCGGCGCGCAGAAAACGCTGATCCCACTGGACAACGAGGGGCGTCTTCGTTCGAGGTGAGCCGAAGATTATTGAAACGTCGCTCGAGGAATGAAACCACTGTCACGTCAGGCGACACAGCTAAGCCGGACGATATGGGGAGGAATTAGGGTGCCCAACAGTCTGAGGGGCATTCGTTTCTTCTTCTGGTGGTCTTCCGGCTGGTTCAGTGAATGGGCAGTGCCATTCAGCTCGGAGCTCTGTTGGTTGCCAGTTGTAGGCGCGGCTCAAGAGTAGAGTACGACTAGGAAGACGAGCTGGTCGTTCAAAGCCGACTAGGTTATAGAAACGGCGCACCCTTCTCGACTCACCGCCAGCTCACCTTGGCAAACATTGTATAAAGCACTGCTTTGTCAACAACTTGAAGCGTTTTACTACAAGAGGAGGAATGTTTGCCCGGGAAAGACGGCGACATTGCTTCGGTAAAGGCCCTGTCACACTGAGGCAACAGTTGGACAACTCTATTTGCCAACACGGGAAATCGTGTTGCCGGCGACCCTGTCACATCGCGGCAACAACAACAGTTGGTCAACATGTTGCTACCGCCCGGCAACCGTGGTACCCGATTTGTTGTCCGACAACCCTGTCACACCGCGCTGACGGTGAGGACAACACACGGAAAACACTCCTCCATCTTGATTGTTTACCTTCGTTCGTGTGCCGCGCGGAATCGCTGGAAATGTGACTCTACAAAGTGCTAGTGCGTTCGAAGGGCCGAAAATTACCACGGTACGACATCAACCAGTGACTGTGATTAGAAAACTTGACACGGGGACTATTTTCCGCTCTTTATTTTATCAAAATGTTCTCCATTCGCTGACAAAGCAGATAGCCCTAACCGAGGAAAGTGACATCGCTGATATATATATGTTCGGGATTTGCGCCACCGTATGAAGTGTTTCTGTCCGGTTCTTTCTTTAATACAATTCCTATTTCTACTGTAAAATTGAGTGAGCACCGGCAGTACCCCAAAGCGTCTTTTGTAGCGTGCTGTTGAGCTGAACTGACAGTGCTTCAAAACTGCGACACCGAGACGATCGGCCTTCACAACAATCGGTGGAATAAATATTTTTCAACGCTGTCTATCTGCCATATACCGCCTGCTATGTGATCACTTTATTCGCCAAAACGCCCTGGGTATTTTTAAGACAAGTCCGGTGTCTGGTAGCGGCTGTTTCCGAGTTCTAAGCATCAACAATCATGATCACGAGTGGTCGTTTTAATGCCTCGATTTTTTAATCTTTGGTTTTCTGGATTATTTTTATTATACTGTATCAGCGGGTGAGTAGGCATGCCATTTTATTTCACAATCAGTAATGTAGAGCTGGTCTCTCGGCAGTTCTAATTTCAAAACCAGTCTGAACGTTCACGACCGTAGCTGTGACCATTTCGAAAATCGCTTCCCGTAACTACGCAGCAAAAACATTAATAAGAAATATTTTAGCTGCACGCCAGCCCTAATTCTTGTTAACTAACGTTTTCTAAGCCCTTATTTGAGTAAGACGTTACTAGGGAGTTTTCGTAGACCGCGTTTCCTTCTCCGCTAAGCCCTCCGCAACGAAGAAGTTGCTACTGCGCCTGCGCACCGATGGCATTGGTTGTACAGTTCCGCGTATCGTAGCGGGTCGCGGAGAGCGTTGCGGGACGGCGAAAACGATCTACGAAAACTCCCTGTTGACAAGGGACTAGCTCTACCATCGAAGCTATCTATGTTGTCGTATTTCCGGCCCGAAATTCGGTCACCCAGCGATGAAGGCAACACACGTTGTCCAACACAAGTTTCTGCTGTTTTTGTTGCCGAAAGCTGTCACACCGACGCAACATTTTAGGTTGTCCTCCATGTTGTCGTGCTGTTGCCGCGATGTGACAGGTTTGTCGGACAACACGGGGAGCGAGCAAGAAGTTGCCCGACTGTTGGACAACGTGTGTGTTGCTGTTGCCGTCGTGTTGCCTCAGTGTGACAGGGCCTTAAGTGTCTCCAAACGAGTGTTATTTTGGTCCGACTCAAGAGTGCCGGAAGAAGAACCTGATATGCGTCTTCGATTGGTCAGTAATATTTTAGAGAAGGAAAAGCCTGCGATGAGGTACCGAAAGAGGCGGACCCAACCAACTCCAACCGTTTATCCAGCAGACACGTGGTATTGGAATACGCCCATCGAGACGTTTTCCGAACACACACATATATAGACAGACATTCCTTACCAACAACGTTCATCGAAGGAAAAGGGCGAAAGAACAATAGCGTCTAAGCATATAGCAGAATATGCCAGGTCTGCATCTCTTACATTTGTATCACTCCTCGGTCCGATACGCCGCCTCCTGAAGTTTTCAAGGCGCTCTGTACCTGACCTGCCAACATTTCATCACTGCTCTGTCCAAGTTCAATATTGGTGAGTGTTTTGTTTCCTCTGCAAACCCTATTTCCCAAATAATCTTAGATGGCCTGTGGCCTTTCATACAGAGCATATGCTGCACTGCTATTTTATTTAAAATATGCTGGACGCGAACATTGCGAGGTAACCAATAGAGGCAACTAGCTCGTTGGTTATTATTCTCACCTAACGTGAATCGACTTTTTGTACAGATTTTTATATGTGCCTAAAATACTTCAACTCTGTTGGCAACTGGATTTTAATCCAGTTGCGAGTCAGCGCTCTATTCTATCTGGTGTGTCTCTTCATTTTATATATTTTTGCGTTGTTTTATTATTATTTATAACAACTACCAACTAGCCCAACTTTCTACCTTATTACAGTATAGTGTGTCTATATTATGTTTTAAAATAGAGATGCTAATTTAAACATGTTTTGTACGGTCGTATAATAACATCGTGAGCACCATAAAATAAAGTATAGTGAACGCAACGTAATTGCTAAGCCACGTCGGGATGCATATGAAAACTAATTCACGCACAATTCGAGTTTTGGTGCTTGCTTCTTTTGGATAAAACTGCGGTTCATGCCTTTCCTAGATATTTTTTATGTTGCGTTGACGCTACATACTGTTGTCTCTCTATGGTTGCATTTTTCTTGTAACATTCTACTCAGACAATGTACAAAAACTGATCGATTATTTGCAGCTCAGCAGAGAATAGACCAGGTTTTGAAATATTTGATGCTTTAGACAACAGATGCACCGCAGAAACGTGCAACAAGCAGAAACTCGCAAGATTGCGGTATTTTCCTCCTGAAACCAGGAGCGGCAAGGGGCTGCTCACACGTTCCTGTGTCGGCCTGTGGCTGGCGTGGCGATCGCAAATTATTTAAGATGTAAATTTATGTGCTCTAAAATGTTGTGGATCAGATATCTGAGTGCTCTAAAGTGTTCCAGAATTTGTCTTTAAGTTCTCTCAAATTTATATTTACGTGCCTTTGAAATTGTTTGGGATTGTATCATGAGTTTAGCACCCCTCAATTGTTAACCACCACACACGAATTGTTTCAATATTCTTGTAGGTTCTGGACATGCACAATCGACAGATATCTCATCAAAAGACCGCGGTTGTCAGCTGAAGAATCCAGAACGCATACGAAAGTTCTTGCTGCCGGCATTACTCCTCGACAATGGCGAGACCTGCGCTCCGGCTGTGACCGGTACATCCAGGGAGGCGAGTCCCTCAACACCGATTGTAGGCAACGTCCTGCAATCACCTTCAGCGATCGTGAATGTGACTTCAACAGACAAGCCAAGCTCTCGTTGTCGCCATGAACATACTCGACCGGCATCCACTAAAAGCAACGGTGGACGAGGCTTCTTGAAGAGTTGGGAATCAACCTACGGGTGGCTTCCGTAGCAAGGCACAGAACCGGTAAGGATCGTTCACACTCTTGCGGCCGAGTACGACCGGAGACAAACCGGTTTTCAAGCCTCTTGCGACTGCAGGACCAGCTCCGCTGCAGCGGAGCTGGTCCTGAGAAGTCGCAAGAGGCTTGAAAACCGGTTTGGTCTCTCTCGGTCGTACTCGGTCGCGAGAGTGTGAACTGGCCTTAAGGTGCATTGTGCCACCTGCGTAACCGCTGGTGAGAAACAGTTTCTGCTCACTTATACATTGTGAGACAAAGATGCGTACAGTGTTTTCGTTGAAAGTGGTTTCCAGAACGGAAAAAAACACTGGAAAGGTTTAGAGGTCACAAAATTCAGCGCTTCATCACGCAGCTTCCATGACACTGACAGCTACAAGCACAGGACTAAATGCAGTCTAGAAGTTTTCTGAGAGCGTAGGACTAAATGTAGCCCCTGTGCTCTCAGAGTATACTTCAGCAAATGAAGGAGTGTCGTAAAGCTTTGTTGGCAATATTGTCATCTGTTCATTTGTTGGCATTGGTCGCGCACTGCGCAGTCACGATGATGACGAAGGCAACTGGAAGCAGCTTTTGCCATTGCTCGAACCTGATGTACCAAGGTTAGCAGCATGGCCAAACAGAGCAGGTTATAAGTGGACCTTTCTAGACGTACAGAACAAAATGCTGGAGCTGATAACCCACTGCATGCTTCGCTCCCTAATGAAAGAAGTACACGATGGAGAGTTTTATGCAGTAGGTTCTGACGCAACTTCCGACATAACTACGCAGGAACAAGTCTCATTCTCTCTTAGGTATACTAAAGAAAACCTCGAAGTGGAGGAGGTATTCGTTGGAATTTATGCTACCGCAGACATCAGAGCACGTACTCTCTTTTCTATTTTGAAAGATGTGCTTTGTCGATTCAAAGTTCTAATCGAGAACTGCCGTGGGCAATGCATATGATGAAGCTGCAAACCTTTTCGGCAAAGGCGGTGGGCTTCAAGCCCTGATGCAAGATACTGAGAGAAAGAGCTCAGTACGTACGTTGCCTTGCACAAACACTGAACCTAGTGTTGCAAGACTTCTGCATTAAAATGTATGTGTGTCGTAATTTTGTTAGCTTGCTCACGGACCTCGTCAGTTTTGTTAAAACATCTCCTAAACGCCTCAGCTGGTTCCAGCAGCTGCAGAGGGAAGGAGCACCTGCTCTGAGATAGTTCTGCAAAACCAGATGGACGTTGAAGGCGTCCTTACTCAGGTCCGTATCCAGTAACTACTCCAAACTAGTCACAATTTACAGCGAAGTTGTTTATGGCTAGGGTTCCATGGATTTTTCTAGTGCGTCAACAAAAACTCTACGCTCGCACCGCCGCCCGCGCTCGTCTTCCCCGTTATAAAATATTCGAATTGAAGTAAATAACCAATGCCTTAAAAGAACACTGAAGCCAGAAAAAAAATGTTTTCTATCTAGTTAGGACAGGCATGTACAAAATAGATGTCTGACACAGCAAAAATGTTTCCCCAATATTTATGTCACGATAAAATTTTTCAATTTGCGGAAATCAGAAAATTGGATTGTAACAAATATTTGGCAAAATATTTTTAACATTAATTTTGTGTTATGTTTGTCCTCACCAAGCAGACAATATTTTTTTTCTTTCCTGGGTTGATTGTTTTTGTTAAAGGGCAACTCCGGTTCAATTTCGATGGTTCCATTTCAATGTTGAGAAAACAACGCAGACCCACTTGGTGTCATTGGAAAAGCGCACATGTCAAATATTACGGCGCAGTTCCGTCAAAATCTTAATAAGCCAGCCAACGAAGTCCGAGCTGCACCGCGGTCACTAAAATTCGCCCAAACTATCGGGCGACGCGCGGTCAACGCCGCTCTGTGGACACAGCCAACACCACTTGAAGCGGGCGAACCGTCACATCCTGGAAGATTTGTTTTCTTTGTTTCTTGCTTTTAGAGATGTGGTGCGCAAGGGCGAGAAAGAAAGATATGGGTGTGGAGCGTCGATGATGTAGCCGACGCAGCTCTCCGTACCACGCGATGTCCATGTATGTGACGAGGAGGACCACTGTTTCCCTCTGCTGGCAAGGTTTCAGTTTTGCTTTCTGATTTTCATTTAGACGAGGTTTGTGAGAGAACTACAAATTTTCGGAAAACGAATGACATAGAACCGTTTATTAGTAGCTTTGACAAAATAATCGCCCTTAATCCCAGAATTTGCGCAATTGACTAGAGTTGCCCTTTAATCAGAACCTATGGTAATGAGGACTTAAGGTGAAACATAATTTTAAATTTAAGAAAACAACACAGTGCATATGTTACGCATGTCATAAAACTAATTTCTCGCGTGAAAGTTTTTTCTTCTGAAAGCTGCATTTACAGCAGTAAGTTTGTTTTAGTCGAGAGGTCCTCCATTTCATTTTTCATCTCTTGCGGTTTTTCTTTGTTGAGGGGAACTAAGCCTCCTCCCATCATTGTGAATTGGCTCGACACATAACCCCATGCTACCATGGAGCCAGCAGCGCGCTAACAAACGAATTTGCGACAACCAAAAAAAAAAAAGTTCTTGCGCCGTAAATATAGTTATACATTTTTTTTCTTTTCTAAATTCATTTTATCATGTGCGTAAACTATCCAGGGTGTTAAGGAAAATTTTTTTCAGCGTCTTTTTCTTCTATTTTTCTTTTTCAGTTCATCTCTGTTTCTCCTTTTCTTCTTTTTTTTCGCCTTTCCTCCCTTTGCCTTGTCTTTCCCCTTTTCTTCCTTGGCAACCTATTCCTTGGGGTCGAAGAAGAGAAAGTTTGAAATACATATCAGTTGGTAATTCAGCGCTGTGTTAATGTATTTTTCTGTGTGGTTGTTTTTGTAGTAACTGTCTACCTGTGCGCTGGTTCATTATGATGCCTTACCAACTCGCCCAATCTGCAGTATTAACAGGTTTTTAATGAACATTTATATTAGTATTTGCTCTGCATCCCGTTTTTCTAATTTTGTGTGGAAGCAGCATCACCTGGTTTATTATTTGCACTCATACAGCTAATGCATTAATTGTTTTCATACCGTGCAGCACGTGGGCATGCTGCAGGAGTGGCCCGAAGGGACCTGGCTGGCATCCCTCCATCTCCTCCCGCTCACTCCTTGCCAAAGACTGCCCCCCCCCCCCACCCAGGAATCTTCCCGGTGCTCCCCGAGATGAGAAACCGCCCGGCAAGGAATGAGCTAACTGAATTTAAGAAACATTTTATGCAAAAATTATAATTCAAATATTTGTTTTTGTATTGTCAAATCTTAAGGCTGTGGGTCATCCCAAGTTCTCCGACGTTGGAGGTGACAGGGCGAGGGGAAATACAATTTCTTTAAACTGCTGCATTACAGTAATACTGCATATAAGCTTTTGCCTGTAGTATCATGTGAATCGAGGCGTGACGATTGGCTGCTCCCAAGCCGACAAAATAATGGGGCGTGTAAAACCATATTGTCACGAATGACAAGTGATGAGGCGGTGAATAACTGAAGAAACTAAACGTTTAATGGGGCGAACTTGTGCCCAAAAATAAAAGGGAAACAGAAGATAATAACAGAGCGTCGCGGGCGTCGAAGGCGGCGAAGCAGCAGGATCGAACGCTGAGGCGAAACTGACTTCGGTTCCCCACGCGAAACCCCTTATGTACACGCGTGGGCTTCTGGAATAATCGGCGTAGAAAGTTCGACGCGTAGAACATTCGCACCTCGAACAAGCGAGGCGGTTCTCGAATTCACTAGAACATCACATCACAGCGTCAACAAAAATGTGTAGGGCGGCCAGGAATCGAACCCTGGCCTTCTGCGTGGAAGACAAGCGCGATAACCGTTATGCCACGGGCACGCTGCCTGCTTGGTCAGCTGCGCCCGCGGCATTATTCCCCCTTTAAAAAAGTGCATCGTCCCGATGCAGCACAACACGAAAAGAAACAAAACAAATTCACAACTAAAGGACAGCAGACTCGCGAGCCACAATTCACCGTTCACAGTTCACAGTTCACAGTTCACAGTTCACTCGTCGATGACGCTGGATAGTGCTATCGTTCGTAATACGGCTTCAGCCGGACGACGTGCACCACCTCGGGTCGCGGCTGACGTCTGGTTGATGGTCGTGTTCCGTCGGGAAGAACTTCGTAGTTCAGATCTCCGAGGCGTCGGATGACCTTGTAAGGCCCAAAGTAGCGCTTCAGCAGTTTCTCGCTGAGACCGCGACGACGAATCGGCGTCCACACCCACACTCTGTCTCCGGGCTGGAAGTGGACGGCGCGGCGACGAAGATTGTACCGACGAGCGTCGACACGCTGTTGATCGTGGATTCGAAGGCGGGCTAGTTGGCGTGCTTCTTCTGCTCTCTGACTGACCGCATGGGCATCGTCGCATCCGTCATCCACAGGCTCATGGGGCAGCATCGCGTCCAGCATGGTCGTCACTTTTCTACCATGCACCAGCTCGAATGGCGTAAACCCGGTGGTTTCTTGAGCTGCAGTGTTGTAGGCGAACGTGATGTAAGGTAATACCTCGTCCCACGTCTTGTGCTCTACGTCGACGTACATAGAGATCATGTCGGCGATCGTCTTGTTGAGCCGCTCCGTTAGCCCGTTGGTCTGCGGATGGTACGCGGTGGTCCGACGATGGCTGGTGTGGCTGAGCCGAAGGATCTCTTGCGTGAGCTGGGCCAAGAACGATGACCCTCGGTCGGTTATCAAGACTTCGGGGGCGCCATGTCGAAGGAGAATAGACTCGACAAAAAACTTGGCGACTTCCACCGCTGTTCCCGACGGAAGGGCTTTCGTCTCCGCGTACCGGGTAAGGTAATCCGTGGCAACGACTATCCAGCGGTTCCCCGACGTCGATGGCGGGAAGGGCCCAAGCAAATCCATTCCGATTTGTTGGAAAGGCGTAGTAGGGGTCGATATCGGTTGCAGGAATCCCGCTGGTCTCGTCGGAGGTTTCTTACGCCGTTGGCACTCGTGACATGACCGTGTGTACAGATGAACAGTCTTCGGGAGTTTTGGCCAGTAGTACTTGTCACGAATCCGGGCGAGCGTCCTGCTGTAGCCGAGGTGTCCAGCCGTCGGGTCGTCGTGGCAGGCTTGAAAGATTTCTTCTCGCAGGCTGGCCGGAACAACCAGCAGCCAGGCAGGGTTACTTGCTCCGAAGTTCTTCTTGAAGAGCACGCCTCGCTGCAGAACGAAGCTTGGTAAGTCTCGGGCCAAGACTCGCGGAACTGAACTTCCTTGACCTTCGAGGTGGTCGATCACGGCGCGAAGTTCCGGGTCGTTTCGTTGAAGTGCTCCCATGTCGGCATCTGTAACTGCGCCGAGAAAACGGTCGTCATCGTCGTCGTCGTCGGTGCTGTCGGAAGGAGATTCGACTGGGGCCCTAGACAAACAGTCGGCGTCGTTATGCTTGCGGCCAGACTTATGAACAATGGTTACATCGAATTCTTGCAGTCGGAGACTCCAGCGAGCGAGGCGTCCTGACGGGTCCTTCAGGTTGGCGAGCCAACAGAGAGCGTGGTGGTCCGTGACAACGCGGAACGGGATCCCGTACAGGTACGGTCGGAACTTGGTTAACGACCAGATGACAGCGAGACATTCCTTGTCGGTCGTTGAGTAATTTTTTCTGCCTTGGACAGTGCCCGGCTTGCGTAAGCAATCACCCTCTCTGCTCCGTCTTGTCTTTGGACGAGTACTGCGCCGAGTCCGGCGTTGCTGGCGTCCGTGTGAACTTCCGTTTCCGCTGCTGGATCGAAGTGTCCGAGGATAGGGGCGACTGGAGTCTTTCCTTCAGTTCGTTGAACGCTTGTTCTTGCTCCTCCCCCACTGGAAGTTCACGTCGTCCTTGGTCAGATGCGTGAGTGGTGCAGAAATCTTGGCGAAATCGCGAACGAAACGCCTGTAGTAAGCGCACAGTCCCAGAAATCTTCTTACGGCTTTCTTGTCTGATGGCTTCGGAAATGCGGCGACGGCGGATGTCTTTGCCGGGTCAGGGCTTACACCCTCAGCACTCACGACATGGCCCAAGAATTTAAGCTCACCGTAAGCGAACTGACATTTGGACGGCTTGAGTGTCAGTCCAGCCTTCTGGATAGCCTGTAGTACGGCTCGCAGACGTCTCAGGTGCTCGTCGAAGTCGCTTGCGAATACCACGACGTCATCGAGGTAGACGAGACAGCTTTGCCATTTCAAGCCTGAGAGGACGGTATCCATTACGCGCTGGAAGGTCGCCGGTGCTGTGCACAGTCCAAACGGCATCACTTTAAATTCGTACAGTCCGTCCGGCGTGACGAAGGCAGTCTTCTCACGATCCCGTTCGTCGACCTCGATCTGCCAGTACCCACTCTTCAGGTCCATCGACGAAAAGTATCGGGCGTGGCGCAGCCGGTCCAGAGTGTCGTCGATGCGGGGCAACGGGTAGACGTCCTTTTTTGTTACGGCGTTCAGTCGACGATAGTCCACGCAGAACCGAAGAGTCCCGTCCTTCTTTTTCACCAGGACTACCGGTGAAGCCCACGGACTGTTTGAGGGCTGGATGATGTCGTCGTCGAGCATTTCTTCAACTTGCTTCTGGATGACTTCTCTCTCTTTCACCGAAACACGGTACGGCGATCGATGAACGGGAAGTGCGTCGTCATCAGTAACAATTCGATGTTTCGCGACCGTCGTTTGGCGTACCTTTGACGACGTGGAGAAGCACTCACTGAACTCGGCTAGAAGGTCACTGAGTTGTCGCCGTTGTGGGGTAGGCAGGGTTGGATCGATGTCGAACTGCGAAGACGGCGTTGTCTCGTGTGGCCCCGAAGAGAGGTCTTCTGATACTCCGGCGATAGCGGCTGAGTCGGGGAGTTCCTCGGCGTGACCCACGGCGGTGCCTTTCGTAAGGTGCTGAGCCTCCTGTCGGAAGTTCGTTACGAGTGCAACAGTGCGTCCGTCTTGGAGCTCCGCGATGCCTCTTGCGACGCCGATCCCTCTTCCTAGGAGCAGTTGGACGCTACCCTCCAGCAAAGCTTCTCCGCAGACGCCTTTTTCGGTCGCGACAGGCACAAGTACACTCGAGCGTGGTGGCAAGTTCACGTGGTCGGAGAGTACACGCACTGTAGCTGACGTGGCTGCCAAAGTTGTGTGATCCTCGGGCATTACAACAGGTTTCCGCAGCCTCAATTCGTTGGCTTCAAGGTCGATGACGGCGCTGTACTCGCACAAGAAGTCCATTCCGAGTATAACGTCCCTCGCACAGTCCGGTAGAACGACGAACTTTACCGGACACGTCTCGCCGTGAATCTCGACACGAGCAGTGCATCTTCCGACTGGCGTGATGAGATGTCCCCCGGCGGTCCGTATCTGTGGGCCATCCCACGGCGTCGTCACTTTCCGAAGGCGTTGGGAGAGCCTCCCACTCAGGACGGAGTAGTCTGCTCCGGTGTCGACGAGAGCCGACGCGTCGTGACCGTCGATAACGATGTTTAGGTTATTCTTTACCGTCGCAGGGGCGTCGTTTCCGTCTCTGGTGGCGTTTGAGTGGGGGCCCTCCGACGTTCGTGGAGGATCTTGTCGTCGGTCGTCTTCGGCAACTCCACCTCCAGGGGTTGCCGCGTCTAGTTTCCCCGGCGAGGAGTGAGGGGTGACAGGCTTTCACGTCGGGGTCGGTGCATCGGTGAAGCTGGACGTCGTGGCGATGGCGACCGGGACACTCGGCGGTACGCAGGCTCGGGGGACTGAGGTCGTCGCAGGTACTCGTCGATCTCCCGAGGGCGTTCACCATAACGGGGGCGCGGATCGTTCGGGTGGAACCCGCGCAGCCCGAGTCGTCGGTAGGGGCATCGGCGGTAAGTGTGGTCTGCCTCCCCGCAGTGGAAGCACAGAGGGCGTCGGTCGGGCGTTCGCCACACGTCGGTCTTTCTTGGTGCAGCTTGTTCTGGGCGGACGTGCGCCCGATCTTCCTGGCGTCGGGAATACTGCGGCGCTGGAGGTTCACGTCGGGGAGTCAGCACGTACGGACGCGGGGTTGGTGGTGCTCGTCGGACCACTGCGGCGTAGCTTACAGCGGGCTCCTCCGGTGCTGCTACAGTGGCAGGAGCCTCTGGTTGGATTGCCCGCTGAACTTCTTCGCGGACAGCTTCGGCTATTGACAGCGAAGCAGGTTGGTTGGCAGCAGGCAGGAGCTTCCTGAGCTCTTCTCGGACGACGTCGCGAATTATTTCGCGAATTTCAGTCAGGCTGGAGCCGTGGTTGAATCCCGATGGCAAGGGGCAGCTACGCCGGGATGCCGCTGGTAGTGGGTTGCCCTTGCAAGTACGGCACGCTCCATGTTCGTCGCCTCGGTGACGAATTCTTGAACGGTCGTCGGTGGGTTGCGTACGAGTCCACCGAAGATGTCGTCCTTCACGCCGCGCATCAGAATGCGCAGCTTCTTTTCCTCGGTGGCCTGAGGGTCGGCGCGGGAGCTTAGGCGCAGGACGTCTTCTACGAAACTAGTGACGCTCTCATTGGGGCCCTGGGTCCTGGACTGCAGCAAATCTTCGGCCTCTCTCTTCGATGTTGATTGGCGAACGTTCGCGTCAGCTCGTTCTTGCAAAGCTCCCATGAAGTCAAAGAAGCTTCGTGGTTTTCGAACCAGTGCCTTGCAGTTCCCTCAAGCGAGAAATAGAGGTTCTGCAGGCGCTGTTCGTCACTCCACCCGTTGTGGCGAGCCACGCGCTCGTACTGGTTGATCCAGTCTTCGACGTCCTCGTAGGTCTCGCCGAGGAAAGGAGTAGGCGTCCGCGGAGCGACGGGCAGGACGACGACGGGCGGGGTGGTCATCGTCGGGAGCTTCTTCTTCGGCTTCTGCAGCAAGGGTCCGGATGTCGGGAGTTGGACTTCGGTACGGCGGCTTGCTTGGGCGTCGGCGTCTTCTGCGTAGGGTACTCTTCCGGGCCTGAGCACCTCACTTGGCGGGGATGTCTTCGGAGGGGTACGGTCCACGGGCATAGAATGCGGTACCCCGCACCTCCACCAAAATGTCACGAATGACAAGTGATGAGGCGGAGAATAACTGAGAAAACTGAAACGTTTAATGGGGCGAACTTGTGCCCAAAAATAAAAAGGAAACAAAAGATAACAGCAGAGCGTCGCGGGCGTCGAAGGCGGCGAAGCAGCAGAGATCGAACGCTGGGGCGAAACTGACTTCGGTTCCCCACGCGAAACCCCTTATGTACACGCGTGGGCTTCTGGAATAATCGGCGTAGAAAGTTCGACGCGTAGAACATTCGCACCTCGAACAAGCGAGGCGGTTCTCGAATTCACTAGAACATCACATCACAGCGTCAACAAAAATGTGTAGGGCGGCCAGGAATCGAACCCTGGCCTTCTGCGTGGAAGACAAGCGCGATAACCGTTATGCCACGGGCACGCTGCCTGCTTGGTCATCTGCGCCCGCGGCAATATATGGTGGTAAGGATATGGTGTAGGCAATGGGTCAGCGGACTGGTCCAGAGGACATACGGGGGAAAAGTGGCCCCAAAGGGCTACAAGAACCTGGATTGTGTGGCACTCAAGGAGCTCAGTCCTGCGAAAGCTGGCCTTGTTGTAGGTTGGTGAGTTTGATCTGTTAAAACATATATGCTTGTCTATTCTTGCAGAGTGCTTTTCGATATTTTCTCCCTCTGCATTGCCTTGCAGAAACAGTGCAACATTAATGGGGCCAGAAGAACAAGGCGGCCCGTGAGCCATGTCGTCAGCGGCATATCAAACGTGCTGGCACAAAAAAATCAGGATGCCCGAAAAGCTTTGAAACGCCAGGGCATCGAATTTTAATCTCGTGCTACCCAGGCACTTGTGCCTTGTAAGCAGCATTTTTAACATAAAAAGCAAGTAACAACTTGGCTTTGTTTTCGTTTATCGAGGTCACGAAAATGTGCCTTCGCAAGCGATGCCCCTTCTAAGTGGTACAACTTTAAGTGGTACCAGCTTAAGTGGCACCACTTTAAGTGGTACCATTTAAAGTGGTACCATTCAAAGTGGTACCATTTGAAGCGGTACCACTTGCAAGTGGTTTAGTTAACGAGTACCACTTGAAGCGGTACCACTTGGAAGTGGAACCACTTGAAGCGGTACCATTTGAGGAGTACCTGTTCAATAAACCACTTGCAAGTGGTACCACTTGAAGAAATTTTAACTAATCAAAAATTTCATTAACAAATTTTAAATAATTAGCCGGCTGATATGATTACTTCCATGTACTACTATGTCCCCCTGGCTGAATAACTCACCTGAACAAACCACATCAGCGTAGCTTTCACAGCTTTTTTAAACAAATCTGTTAAGCTGAAAAAAAACACCCTGTATATTAAATATATTATTATATATATTAAATGTCCAAAATATAATTAACAACGAAACAAAATGAAGCAAAAACATATCAAACTTTTGTCTTACAGTTTACATGCTTAAAATTGAAGAACAAATCGCAGTTTACCATATGAAGCCTACTTAACAATGGCTTTTTACACGCGCATTGAACAAAGTACAAAATAAGCCCAAACATTACAGTGCTTTGTGGTACTGCTTTATACATATATATGAAATCAAATTACACTGAGGCGAAAGCGGCATTGTATTAGAAACATACAATGAATGAACGCACGATAGAGAGAATAGGGTTCATGAATGAACAAACTTTTGGAAAATATCCTTGAAAAGGCGCAAACGATGGTCCTAGTTCACAACATGAAGCGTGTTTTCTCTAACAACTGTTCGCTTAATGAAATCGTTTGCCACAATGTTTAGGTCTACTAGGCGAGCAAGGTCCTTCTGGCAAGGGAGCAAGGTGGTATGGTTTAGCCTGGCCTGTCCCATTGTAGAGCGTAGGTAAGTCTTAACTCTCTGGAGGCACGAGAAATACCTTTCTGACGTGCAGGAAGTTACAGGAATTGTCAGTGCAATTAGGAGAGCTTAATAATCTCTGAAAGAACTCTTCTGGGGTTTGCCATCCTTTCCCGAAAGAAGGTCTCTTACGTCTTGAAATGTAACAAGGCTCGTGACACGTTGCTTTGCTATGTCCATTAACATGTCTCTGTGAAGTTGGAGGCGGCCCACATCAAGATCCCCATTTATAGGCATTCACACAGATAGGTGCTGTCGATTTCTCCCGTTACAAACTTTTCGACTTGCGTCATGTGATCCCACATTTCTCGTGGAAACCGCGTTCGCAGGGATGCATGCACCGTGTCAATAACTATACATAGAGAACTGTTGCATATAGAAATCTTCCGGGGAATTAAAGTAATGTGCATGGGATCCTTCATCATAACCACGTGGTGCTTGCCGCTGTTCTTAGAAATGCTAGGATCCCTACCCTTCATTTCTCGCGCTTTAGTGGAGACATCGCTCCAAAAACATGAGAAGTCGTCACAGAGTTGACCGATACTCTCTTTAACCGCCTCCACTATGAGCTCTGCGTGGCTAAACTGTAGGCTCTTCTTCTGGAGAGAGGCATTTACACTTTCCAATCTATTAAATACAAGGAGCATAAGCCTAAGCATATAATAGGCATCAAATTTCTGGAGTGTCTTTCCGTACCCCCTCGCTTCGGCTCCAGTGTCATTCTTTTCATCTGATGAAAGCGTGAAAAGAAAATCATGAGCCCATTCCACTCTGTGAAGGCGGATGACCAGCGAAGTTGTTTAGCACACGACACAGACGTGACAGAATTTTTTGGACAAAAGTACGAACACATTTATCGTCTTGATAGGTGGTCATCGTGACGAAAGGTACGCACACGCATTTATTGTTGTCTTGATCGGTGGTCATTATTTCGCGTGGACGATTGTCGCCGCCCCGAGGAGCCGGCGGAAACTAGAGACGCTCGACGAAACCGCCACCCGGCGGAAAGTAGACACGCGCGACGGGACCGCCACCCAGGGAGAGCGGAAGGAAAGGAAACGAGGTAGGCAAGCGTTTGGAACGACGAAAAAGAATGGGCGGTGCTAGCGTAGACATGGCCGACGCGGGTCGCACAGCGGCAAATCTTTGAGAAACTTTTATTATTTACCTGAGAGTCTGCTGATCTTGAAAACGGTGCCAATTGATAACTGATCTACTGAATGAACCTATTGCTAAATTACCCAAGCATCAAGGAAAATGCAGAGAATGGTGTTTCACGCGCCACACGTTCCGATGTCTGCAGCATGAACTGTTTCATTGGTCTATCAGAATGGTAATATTTCCAGTACGCAACACGGGAAAAGTGAGGCATGCGCAATTTGGTATGCGTTGCGATACCCACACAGTAGGGTAATTATGAAATGACCCGGAACAAAATGAGCTTCCCGGGGCGACCACATGAGGGATGCCCACCTAGGCGTAGTACACAAAATTAGCGCGAAGGGCGAACACAGGAAGATGGAGCAGACAGGACAGAGAGCTTAAAAAGGCTGGGAGGAACACATAAAAAGGCCTAATGTTAGAAGGAAGTAACTGTAACAAAATAATTTGATGGCCTAGTTGGTTAAACATAGTACACAAAATTAGCGCAAGGGACGAACACAGAAAGAAGGAGTAGACAGGACAGAGCTCAAGGGCCCCTGTGTGCCCTACGAGGAGGGCCCTTGTGGGCTGCGCAAAGAGACCCACTGCGCGTGTTACGAGGGAAGCCCCGGGCTGTGGGCACCCCAACTCCGGCCGACTTGGGCCCGAGTTGCAAAACCGACGTGGGATGCACGTAGACTGCCCACGTGGGACCCTCGACGGCCTTCCTTCTGGAGCCCACTTTGTGCTTCTTGGGGGAGCCCTCTACGAGTGCGCCTGCTTTGAAAGTTGCTCAGATGTGTGTCAGCATCAGAGTGTCGAACCGAAATTTTTATCGGTTCGGTTCGGGTTCGGGTTCACAGCTTTCGGTTCAGTTCCGGTTCAGCTCCGGGGAGAAAAACATAACGGTTCAAACCGGTTCGAACCGGTTCGAACCGGTTTGAACCGCTAAATTGAGAATTTATTTTCCGCGGTTTCTCGGCAATAGTCACTATTGCCGCCGTGAAACGAGTAACTGTGTAGTTGTTTATCGTTCGTACAATCCACTTTTATTTTCCGGTACAAAAAATAAGAAATTGCGTTATTTATTTTGACGCAACAGTAAAATAAAATCTAGATTAATATAAAAAAACGTCGTGTTTATACGACTGAGCATCCATTTGTTTACCTCAGTCGTATATATTTTACCTTAATCGAAAGGTACTCACGAAGTACCGTAGGTCACCTAAAATACCCGTGATTGGTACAACTTTGCATCGCAGTATTAAAAGCTGAATCGTAGTTGTGCTCTTGAACTAGGGAATTAATTGCAGTGCATAAAATCATGAAATGGGTATCTCGTCGCCGTATATATTATGAAATATACTTTACAAAATACGTTTTACAATATACAGGGAGCAACCGTAAGGACCAGCATAATCTACACGCCTTGCAAAATTCGAATTCCAAACGTACATATCTGAAATTGGGCGCGCGAACGTAGTTTCCCAAGAAGTTTTATGTCCAATTTGTTTCTCTAGAGATAGATCGATTTTCGGGTCGTGAAGTAATAAAAATAAAGCAAAATCGGAGACCGTGCATTTCCTGTGCCCTAAACCAGCCTCGTCTGCACACTGGTTTCTGAGCTCACTCCCGGGTAGATTGCTGAACGCAAAAACGCCGAAACTCAATAGCAGATGCTGGCGATGAGCAAGATAATCGCTATAATTAATACTTTTAACGAAATCTATGAACAATGTCCACCTGGGAGCAAGCTCACAAACGAGTGTGAAGATGATGTACATCCGGTACAGGGCATAGGAAATGTACGATCGCCGTTTTCGCTATATTTTTTAATATTTTACTAACTATGATTTTAACTCAAAACAAAAAAAAAATCAAAACTTCTCGCGAAATTACGTTCGCGTGCCCAATTTTAGGTATGTATACATTTTCAATTCGAATTTTGCAAGGCGAGCGAAATGTGTTAGTCCATACGGCCGCACCCTTTATATGATGGCGACGCAACTGAGCTAAAAGCAATTGAAATATTTATGACAAACGCATGCACTTGTAGTCACTCTGGGTCAGTGATATACCTTTTATAGAAACGCTGACAATCACAACACTTGTTTTCCTACCTAACACCTTTTACACTCAGCGCCGTGATGCAGGCGAAGAATCATGCCGATAAAAGATCAAAATGGTTCACTATAATTTATACGCAGCTTCGCACTCAGATTGAATCTGGCCTAAAATAGCGCGTACTCAAGTGAACATTTTTCTTATACAGAATAAACTGGCATAGCCGGGGTTTTGAGGTTTGTTCTTGAGAAGATGCCGGTCAATTCCATTTGAAAATAAGCATCGCACTTGCTCATTGATATTTTATTTTATTTATTTATTTATTTATTCATTTATTTATTTATAACATACTGCAGGCCTTGATTAGGCCCTTGCAGGTGTGGGGTACATATCCAAAAGATGCAATTAATAAAAAGAGGACACATTTCAATATTTCAACTATTGTTTTACATAACTAACAATAAGAAGGAGAGCAATGACTGTCGGAATAAACGATCAACGTACCGATCCAAAAGATGCAAACATATATATATATATAAAAAGGCAGATTTCAAAATTTCAACCATCGTTTTACATAACTAGCAATAAAGAGAATAGCAATGACTGTGAGAATATACAATCAACGCTCGAATACAAAAATGTGACAGAAAATATAATGGGGTGATAATTTAGTGCTTTATTAAAATCAGGAGATCAAAAACTTATAGGGCAGTTTGTTCAAATTAGATATAGTGCGTGGAAAAAATGACAACTTGAAAATATTAGTTCGAGCAAATATAAGCTGAAGAGAAAACTCATGGTGGTTCCTAGAACAAAATAGTATTTCATGCTCTACTCGACATAACAACTTTGACAGTCTGCGTGCGTAATCGTCATAGTTCTGTCACGCTTCCCTGTGGACTTTGTTTTTGTCCAGCCCAAAGATACATAAAATTGCTTTTCATGACATAAAGGAGGCGATAACAAAGCTCTATATGTTTGACAAGTTATATATGTGTGAGGAACACAGTTATTTAACGCTATTACAAATAACTTCGGGCCTATCGAGGATAAAAATGCCAAAAAATATTTGCAGAGCATCTTTCAGATAATTTGCGGGTGGATATACTAATGATGTATATCGTTAAGGTGATCGACCTTTCATTTATATTGTGAAACCTTCAGTTAGTAATTAAATATAGTTTTATTATCATCAATAAATGTAACTGTATTAAGTTCACATAACTGAAAATAATGAATTGACGGGCAAGTTAGTTGTTGACAGACATAATCAAAGAGTAACGTATAGAAGACTTGATAAACCTTTTAGTTGAAAGTTAGCGCTTGTCCTGTGTTTTACTTCTTCTCTGTCCCGTCTTTTATGCGGTACTCTTTTACCATGTCACATAACTGCTTGAGACCGATACGGGAGGACGATACTTGAATACACCAGGTGTTGAAGGCTGTAGAAATATGTTTTTTTTATTTCGCCGTTTGGCAGTGTGAAACACCGGGTCGCGGGATATGCCTAAAAGGACTTAGTGCTCATATGATAGATCTGAAGTTAAATACACAAAATGGGCAGAAAGAGAACGATAATAAATGGTAATCTTCAAAAGAATCTGATGCGCGGCGCTTTAACGCAAAATAAAAATGGTAGAGATGTAATGATATTCCCAATTACACATAAATAGCCCAAAGGACAGACGAAGATTCTTATATCACTAACTTAAATTACATCTGGCCATCAGTTTGTATGAACTCCAAATTTCGGGAAATACCGCCTCGGGAGGTTAATGTTACATTCGGTTTGACGTGCACTTGTTTTTGGCACTCACTTTACAACTTTGTGCTTTCAGTCATGCGCTCTAACATTTTATTTGGCTGCTATATATCATCGCGAGACTGCAACCTATACTGCACAAATTAACAATGCGGCTATCTACTTTTGCTAGTGTTGCGAACATCGCATTTCATGAGGAAACTGAACTGTTTAACATGGTTTGCACGTGACGTCATCGCACTATGCTGGTGGTAATAGACCTTTCGGGAAATATGTGGCACCCCCACCGTATGCTTGACGCATTGTGACGTTCCGATGTACGGCACGTGAGATTAGTCAGGAGGTGAGGACGAAGTTGACGTTGGTTTAACGTTCTGTGGTTTTAGAACACAGAAAAGGCAGAAGAAAAGCAAAACGGAGAATGCGATGAGCTCCTTTTGTGTTCGCTTTATTTTTTGGGCGTTCTAAGCTCCTAAAGATAAGAGAGAATGAACCGCGTCGCTACTAAAATATACGAAGCGTTCGAGCTTGCACGAGCGTATATCGGAACAGCCCCACAATTCCCACTGCCGCGAGGTCCCCTGGGATTTTCCGGAAGGCTCTATTGCGATTAGCTCTTAGTCAGAAAATAAAAACAGGACGTGCAAAATGCACGCTGCAGAAGGTTCACTTTGAGTGCAAGCCATGTATTTGAGAGACACAAATTATTCTTGCTTGGTGCGGCGTCGTGAAGAAGGGCGCGAGCATCTGGCACCACGAAAACGCGCTTTCTGGTTAGAGTATATTTTGCAAAGATAGTTGTTTCCGGGGCCACGCTTTTTTGTCTGCCGAAGATGAGGAGCAGAGGAACCTTTACAACACAGTACGCTTTTAAAAGTACCCCCCCCCTCTTTTTTTTCTTACTTTTTTCGTTGCTCCTTTAGAGAATACTTTTTCTTCCTGAGGGACTCCCTATTCCATTTGTGGGTGTTAATTCGACAATTATAGTTGTGTCACTTGATTAAGATAACTCTCCATTGCTTTTATTTTGCACCCAAAAATAAACAAGATACGGAGGTGGTCGAAGCTTGGGGAAAAATGCCCCTCCGAGGCCACTAAATCTTTCTTTTCAGATATCCCTCCCGTACACAGTTGTAGTTCGATGTAACATAGGATTAATTCATAAGACATTTCGTAAATGCTTCACGGGGACAACTATCTGAGGCAGTTCAGGAACAACGAAAACATGTTTGGGCGCGTCAATGATGTGTACGTGCAAGATTGGTCGTGCAACAATTTTTCTACTTTCAGTAAATACCGTAAAGAGCTAATCCCTGACTTTGATAACTTGAAGAAATAGTAATAC
>JAZHYW010038872.1:0-18897 GCA_037355805.1 Ixodes ricinus | reverse complement strand
CTTAAAGGGGTACTCCGGCGATTTCTTCATGGTCCCCGATTTGCTTAAAATTTTGCTAAACTTGCCAACCAACATCGCTAAAATAGAATCCCAAATATTAGGTCAAAATATTATTTTTTCGCAAAGTTATTGAATTTACAATTTTGGTCCTCACTGTGTTTTTCAAACTGAAAGTCTCTACTGGCAACAACGAAAAAGTGACGTCAGTGGAAGGCATGGGTTCACTCTTTGGACTGTAGAATTTGTTCCCAACTGATTGGAAGCAGTTTCATGGTGTCAAATGAATGCTTTGGAAGCTCGCTCCAGTACCCCCGCACCTGCACGGAACAAATGATTGGCATATTCTATTTTTTAGACTGCTTGCTCGACTGGCAAGCCTGCCCGCCACTGACGTCACGGCACTGAAAAGTGCGGGTATATTTGAATGTTGGTTTTTGCATCATTTTCATTTGCCGATTACGCAATAACTATTATGAATTTCGCGATACTAAATAGCATACCGGAAAGGGTAAAGCCCGGGAGTCAGAAAATATACTTAGTTGAGGTAGCTCAAAAAATCGCCGGAGTACCCCTTTAAAGGGGAACTCCGCCGATTTTTCGAGCTACCTAATCCAAAGGCATCATCTGAATGCGGATGGCTTCCTGATTCCGAAATGCTATCTCGTTCTCCCAGATTCACTCTAGTTAATTAAAAAGTGATATTTTATTTGCTGCCGAAGCCGAATTTCGTTCTCCCTAGGTTTTCCCCAGTTTTCCCCGCCACCCAAGCGTGACGTCACGGGTGGGCAGCGAGGCGCGCGGCCGGCAATCGGGTACGCTCGCGCCCGCCTTTCTCGCATCTAACAGCGGGAAAACCTGGGCGTTGGTCCTATTTGAAGTTGATAATAATCTTTATTCGCACAAAGTATGACCTTGGCCTACGTGCTGAACTATAAGAAAGTAAAAAAAAATGGCAGCAATGGGAATTTTGGTAAAACCGTTTTTGCAACTCGGTACGCTCAAGCCGCGGCTCGCCAGTTTCGTGAAATCGCTAGTAAATCCGTTCTCTTTTTATTAAAAGATGGCTGGCGAAGAATGTTCGAAGAGTCGCGCAATACATTTTTTGACAAATTGCCAAAGCACCACGGAAAATGCTCGGAATGTGGGTACAGGTGCCCCACACGCTCGTATAACCTGAAGGAACGTGCCATTTTGTTTCAGATTTTCTTTAGAAAATTTACTGTTGCAGTTCTCCCTGGTGCTTAAGTAATTTAGCAAAAGATCTATAGACTATTTCTGAAAAGCGCTTCTGGTCGATGCCATTTTCAGCGTTCGTGCGTGTGGCGCGTACTTTGCTCGCCTTCCAAGCGACGAACATGTGCGTGCTGGGCTGGGACCTAACACATGTAGACTGTGATTCTCGTCAACAATGAAATGTATAGAATGGAATTAACTGCATTCATGGAGATCAGATGGCAGGTTACTGGTCATGAAGATCGTGTTAAAATGACAATTAAAAAGAGCTCCGCAACCCAAACATCAAGGTGCAATGGAATGCGTATAAAATGCACAAATACACTGTTCATCGTAAAATAAAGAATATTTGCTTGAAGGTACAATAGTGCGTAAGGTACAGAAATACATAAAAACTTTTAATTCAAAATAATTAAGTTAACAAAAGTTACTAAAAAAATGTGTACCCGTATTTTTTTATTTTTGGAGTAGAATGCAACGCGTTTGAACACCCATCCACGAGAGCACATGGGAAGGGGGTAATTCTATATAAGATATTTTTTAATTAAGTTTTGATTTAGCACAGTTTCCATCGGCTGTAAATTTGCATGCCTCCCCTCAACGACATTAATATTTTCATGGTTTTAAAAAAACTTTTCAGCCCTATATAAAATTTTTTCCGCAATAGATCATCACTTCTTCTGCAGAGAATATTGCACGCCAACCATTTGACAAACCAGGCAAAGGCTCTATCGTATATTAATGGAGCTCGACACCTGCTTCATAAACCTCTGCAATAGCAGACAAAAATAGCAATATGTCGAAAGTCATGTCCAAATTCAGACTTGAACTTTGTTTAGACGTTTCACTTCTCGTCTTCAACATATCGGCCGCGTGAGTGGAACTCCGAGAGTAGCCCGAGCTAGATTCAACGTCTGAAACAAACATAGTGTTTATAAAAAAATAAAAAAAATCATTGAACCCATTGTGAATAACAAATATGACTGTCCAAAATGTCGACTATAGTGCTATATTGTGTACTATTTTTCTCGATATTATTAGCGCTCTTCTTTGGACGGATTTCGTGGTGGTCACAGCCGGCTTGAGTTTGCGCTTGCCACTCTTGAAACTGTTCCAGCTGCTGAAGGATACTCAACTCGCAGCACGCGGCTATAAAGTATTCCGAGCATAAGTGAAAATGTTTCACGTGACACTAGTTCTCTCGGCACACAGCTCGCGCAAAAGTACCTTGACGTGGCCGGCCTCCATTGCTTCCGGGGAACGCTTTTTTTTTCTCCCATGAAAACAAGGGTAAAAAAGAAGCTTTTTCCCGGCACTGTTCCTACACTCTATCGCGGAGCACAAATTGCTACCCATATTGCAAAGGAACTTTCAACCTTGAAGCTGCGAAAAAATAATCTCGATCGCTGGCGCCCGGAAAGCCACTTCGCGGCTGCCGGAGTCGCTCGTCCTCCTGCCCACCCGTGACGTACGCGGGTAGGGAAAAGTAGGGATTTTTCAGTGTTGCCAGTAGAGAGTCGCCTCCTGGAAACCTCGCGGCCGGCGTAACTTGAAAATTCAATAACTTCACGGAAAAATTTTATTTTTATACAATATTTTGGTTATCAGTTGAGAAGGGGTTTTTGATGCGGTCTGCAAATTTCCAGCCAAATCGAAGCCTACCGAAAAATCGGCCCGGAGTTCCACTTGAAGGCGTCGTTCCACCCAAGTGGAAGGTCACATGAATCCACCTAAACTATAGATTGACTCCCGTGGCTCCTAGGGTTCGTTGCGATTTATCGTGCGTTGAGCGGCAGTATAGTAAAAGAAGGAGAGAGGTTATTAAAAATATAGAAGGACGAGCTCATTCTTACCGCTTAAAACGAGGCGTGAAGTTGGGCGAGCTGATTGAGCATTTTGGAAGAAAGAAAGCAGCGAACAAAGACGGAAAGGGCCTGAAGAAGTGCACATATACAGCGCTGTGTGCGTCTACTTCTTCAACGTTTCTTCCTTCTTGGGCGCAATTTTTTTCACTTTAAAATACTTACCGCTAAAGTTGGTGCTTTCAAATCCCGCTGGCGCATGGCTACTATGATGCTCAAGAGTACGAAATTGAGGAACCTCGGTTATGGTGAGCTAGAAGGGAAGTGGAGGGACGATTGTGGGGCCGAGAGCGGTCCCTCGATTCCAGCTTATCAGGAGGAGTGTAATCTGCATGCGGGAACCAGCGCCGCCTTGCACTCCAGGCCTACAAGAAAGTAGCCTAAAAAAAACAAAAAAAGGCGAGTTGAGCGTTTTATTAGGCGATAAGTAGTTAGTGATTTATTTGCGCAAGAACCAGTGCGTGCACGGCGGCGTACCGGGCAGAAAAAAGAAGTAGGAACCCCAAAGCCAGGGTCACGCTGCTTATATACCTTACAAAATGCAGTGTGCATACAGATTCGAACGCGAGTCACTTCTTCAAATGACGCATGGCAAAGAGTTCAAGGAGAAACTTGGCACGCGGATTCCGAACCACGGACACTAAGGTGATTCGTGTTTGCAGACTGCCTTTTGTGTGTGATGCATGAGCAGTGTGATCCTGGCTTTACGCGAATGTGCCTGCTAGGCTGCCGCCGTCTGCTTAAGGTCTAATGAATACGAAAGCATCGAATGATGATGCTGATACTTTGTAGACCTATTGCTCAGCAACTGCACTATGTGAAAGTGCCAACAAACCATCACTTGAATGTATAGCTAAGCTTGATTAAGTATATCTTATTTTTCAAATTTTTCATAATCAGGTTAAAATAATAAGTACGACTTATCTGAAAACTAGAAGAGCGAATCATGAAGGCACCGCCGTCGCATGTTTATTCCAAACCCATATGTTCGTAATGACTCCTGTAAATTCAGCTTCTTTCCTGGAGCAATCGAAAAGTGGAACGATTTACCCAATAAAGTTGTGTCATGTACATCTCTCGTCAATTTTTTTAAAACGCATCGAGCATATTGTTTGATCGCCTCAACATATCGCGATTTGGCAGCACTTCAGATTTGTTAATATGTGTCTATGACAAGGAGTGTGTTCGAGACCTTTTAGCGTTCGTGTCATTTTTGGCTTGAACTCTCGAGGTTTTTGATATTCTTTCCTTTTGATGCATGCTTCGATAATTCGAGGCACGATGTTGGCGTTCCTTATTGGGCCGCCGTTTAGTTGTATATTTATTTATTTCCGTTAAAGTGTATGTTTTGATTTTTTACGTCGTGATTTCCCATCTTGTAATCGCCCTCACGGGCTGACAGCATCAATAAACAAACCAACAAACAAGAATAATGGAGACAGAAGAAAAACACAGAGACAAGAAACTGAACAGGACAAGAAAAACACCCGTTTCAGAACCAGCACAACAATGATTTCATTTGACAGTCTTTTTCTTCTCTTCACATTTCACGAGCACAACCACTGATCATCGGCAGTCACCACATGTAAACGTCTCAAACAAAAAGACACGTGCGCGACTGCAGTCCTACTATGACTCGTCACCAGCTCGCCTGCGTCTTCACTCTAATTTCTTTAATGAATGAGAGCACGTCCTCTTATAGTTTTTTTTGCCTGCTCCGTTTATCTTAAACCCCAATTTTCGAATAAATCGCAGGTCTTTGCCGTCGTGGCGCTGCTGCCATTTTTGGTACTATGGTGATATAGCGACGCGGCTTTTCATAAAATGTGGGACCGCTCTCGGTGATCGAGCGTCGTTCACTTCATTTTACACTTAGAACTCTCCCAGGTACGGTTTATCTGACTCAACCAGTGCCGCAATAACGACCTAAAATAAAAACTGATATTTCGCTTACCAGTTCATTCGCGCGTGCTGTGGCAGTAAAACATAGAAGGCAACGTTTCGGGAAGGGGAACTCCCCCTTCCCAAAGGTGAAAACGTGATCACTAGTGGATCTGGGCGGTTCTCTCTCCGGTTGCATCTCGATGGCCGGCATGGCGTCTTGCATTTGCAGCGTGTAACAACAAGCGCGATGCTAGCAGGCGGCGACGCCGAGACTAAGGCGGCTTTGCTGCGTACTCTCGTCGAGGCTTCAGCATATTTTCTGCTCGGGGCGGGATCCGTCAACGATTGCATCAGGCGCAGGCCTTGTCTTCTAGTCGAGTCTGCTCCGCTGTCCACAGGGAGCACTAGTCACAGCTCAGCGCGCGCCTGGTAACCACTTTAAAAAGGGACCAAAGCACGCGCTGTGCCACAAAACTTCCAAAATGTTAAAATGAAAAACAAAATGCAGAGCCCGTCCGCTTCACGTGAAGATAGAGGACCAGCGAAGCTGTTATATTTGCGACGTCTAGGACGATGCTCAGAGGAGGACGTCTATGACGACCTCAAGGACGACTTCGAGGACGATGCTTAGGACGACCTCTCAGACAACTTCTAGGATGACTTCGAGGACGACTTCTAGAACAACCTCGAGGACGACCTCGAGGGCGACGTCTAGGACGACCTCGAGGACGACGTCTAGGACGACCTCAAGAACGACGTCTAGGACGACCTCGAGGGCGACGTCTAGGACGACCTCAAGGACGCCGTTTAGGACGACCTCAAGGACGACGTCTAGCACGACCTCGAGGGCGACGTCTAAAACGACCTCAAGGACGACGTCTAGGACGACCTCGAGGGCGACGTCTAGGACGACCTCGGGGCACACGTCTAGGACGACCTCGAGGGCGACGTCGCCCAAGACGACCTCGAGGGCGACGTCTAGGACGACCTCAAGGACGACGTCTAGGACGACCTCAAGACGACGACGTCTAGGGACGACCTCGAGGGCAACGCTTAAAACAGCCTCGAGGACACGACTAGGACGACCTCAAGAACGACGTCTAGGACGACCTCGAGGGCGACGTCTAGGACGACCTACGAGGGCGACGTCTAGGACGACCTCAAGGACGACGTCTAGGACGACCTCGAAGGCGACGTCTAGGACGACTCGAGGACAACGTCTAGGACGACCTCCAGCGACGACGTTCTAAGACGACCCTCGAGGGACGACGTCTAGGACGACCTCTAGAGTCGACGTCTAGGACAACCTGAGGTCGACGTCTAGGACGACCTCAAGGACGACGTCTAGGACGACCTCGTAGGGCGACGTCTAGGACGACCTCGAGGGCTGACGCCTAGAACGACCTCAAGGACGACGCCTAGGACGACTCCGAGGGCGACGTCTAGGACGACCTCAAGGACGACGTCTAGGACTGGACCTCAAGGACGACGTCTAGGACGACCTCGAGGGCGACGTCTAGGACGACCATCGAGTGGCGACGTCTAGGACGACCTCAAGGACGACGATCTAGGACGACCTCGAGGGCGACGTCTAGGACGACCTCTAGGACGACGCTCTGAGGACGACCTCGAGGACGACGTCTAGGACGACCTCGAGGACGACGTCTAGGACGACCTCAAGGACAACGTCTAGGACGACTTCGAGGACGACGTCTAGGACGACCTCAACGGGCGACGTCTAGGACGACCTCGAGGACGACGTCTAGGACGACCTCAAGGACGACGTCTCAGGACGACCTCAAGGACGACTGTCTAGGACGACCTCGAGGACGACGTCTAGGACGACTCTCGAGGACGACGTCTAGGACGAACTGAAGGACGACGTCTAGGACGACTCGAGAGGCGACGTCTAGGACGACGTCAAGGACGACGTCTAGGACGACCTCGAGGACGACGCTCTAGGACGACGGCAAGGACGACGCTCTAGGACGACTCGCTCGAGGGCGACGTCTAGGACGAGCCTCGGAAGGACGACGTCTAGGACGAACTGAAGGACGACTTCTAGGACGACCTTGAGGACGATTTCTAGGACGACGCCTAGAGAAATTCAGCCTTTCTACTTTGGTGAAAACCAGAGTGAAAAGGTTGGAAAGGTTGCCGCCGTCGTTCATAGATGGCGGTAGCTGTCTGGAGTTTTTGTGTCGACACGCCGCTTGTCCGCGGACACGACACGCGGGAAACTAGTCCTTAACAGCTCCTCTGTAAAAAAACGCCTCGCAAAAATTACTGTCAGCTCACACAGTACCACGCAATCGGTTTAAAACCTCAAAATCGTAGTCCAGTTTTAAGAGCACGTTCAGCAGTCAATTGTCTTACTTTAGCAAGCGCGATGCGCAAGATTACTCGGGTTCGCACACGTGTGCTTGCCATTTCAGCTAGGAATGTGGAGGAGTTTATGCGAGAAAACACCTACGTCATGGTTTTCGTGGAAATGGGCAGGCGGACATCGTCCGTCTTATAATTACGCATTTCGTGTGTACGCCTCTGTCTTGGGCTGGTCTCATAGGGTCATGTTTTGTCGATCCTTTTATAATTCGTTCTTTGCAACGAGGACGCCATAGAGCGTCTCTCGTTTTGAGTTTTGTCTCTGATCAGTGCAGGCAGCGCCACTTTGATTCATGCGTTTTGTATTTCGTTGCGTGATGTCGCGCGGTCAACGCCGGGTATTACAAACAGTTGCACTACCCTAAGAAGAGAATAAAGATTTGTCTTTCCTCTTAGGGCACGAGTGTACGGCTTTATCAAGTGCTATATTTGGATAGCTCAGCACATATATTGTTAGAGTGGGTACAAAACAAAGCGAGCGAATTTCTAAAAGAAACAAAAATAATAGAAATTACTCCAACGGGAAGTCTAGATCTTTGGCCCGACACACCTATTGCAAGATCCCTCACGACCAATAAAAAAATAGTGTAGGGTGAGAAAGAAAGTAGGAAAGGAGAAACAGCAAGGGAGGAGATATGGGCACGATATTTAACGGCGTCCCGCCGTAATTACAAGCACCGGAATGAGCCCAGCGCGGCTCGGTGCCCAATACCCAAGGGAACCGAACCAGGAGCTTTCACGATGCACTAAAAAATAATCCTCGACAGGGCGAATTGCCCTCCTGTCTACTTACGCTTCTGCTGGCGCGGATGCTTTTTTCTTCTATTTAAGTAAGGTGCACCGCTGTTTTTGTTCGCTCGTTTGTTTGTTGCGTTCAGGGTTGGACAATTTATAGTTGCTTTTTCTTTCTTTTTTCTTTCTTTGAGCTCAGTAGAGGAACATTTGCGGCGAACTCGTTAAGAGTTCGACGGGGCTGAATAAGAGTAGGATAATGAGACCGCGTTAAAAACTTGTTAGGTGCGATCCGAGAGCGAAAAAAGAGTAGGAACGATGTTAATTTTTTGCCACGATCACCTTCGAATAAAGGTGATTGGATTTTCGTCTCAGGATGGTTTAATCGTTGAATATATTTGTGCGTTTTATGCAAATTATTGTGTTCCAAATTATTTATTTTTGTTCTTCTTGTTCATAGCAATTTTGTTTTCGGCTCTAGTTTATTTAGAAGATAATTTATGTTTCTCGTACTCTTCGGATCTGGTCGGGCAAACTGAAGCGTATGAAGCATATTGCCGCGCGCGTTGCCGAGCGAGCACGTGGCCGAATGGTTACCGCGCTTGGCTATCAGGGGAGGTTCTGGTTCGATTCCAGTGAGCGGACTCCTCTTTTATGTATTCTTTCAACTTCACATTCTCGTAAGTTCGATAACCTTGTTGTCTGATCGAGTTACGAATGTTCTACGCGCCGAACGTTCGGCGCCGAACGTTCGACGCTGAATGTTCTAGAAACCCACGCGTGTGCAAAAGGTGCTCCGCCTGGCGGTTTGGAGTCAGTCTTGCCTGAACGCTCATTCTTGCTGTTACGCATCCCTCGACGCCTGCGACGGTAGCTTTCTTCAATTTTGTTTTGGGCACAAGTTCTCCCCATTAAACACTCAGTTTCCTTCATCTATTCGTCGCTTCAGTGATTGTCATTCGTGACAATGTACATCCTTTTATCATGCTCAAAATACGTAATATTAATCGATTATGACTAAACAAAACAGTAATCTGAAGACACGGACAGAGTAAGTGTGCTGTCAGGGTTTATCAACGCGAAGCTCTAGTCGCCACTTTCGATTAATGACACGCAGGTTGTGGCGAGTCCCAGTGATCTTAATATCGCGTCCAGCGAGACTGGCATAGCCCGATAAGAAGCACGAAGAAAGAGGCAAGAAACATGATCGTTATAACCCACAGGTTCCTTAATTAACCTGTCAATGACAATAGTCCTCGTATGGGTTTGGTTGTCTCTTGACCACTTGTAGATAGATGCTGCGATCGATTATTTTCTTAATTTGTTTTTTTTTTGTGTGTGATCATTTTAACCCGAAACGTTTTTGGTTAGGTGTTCGGCATTTTGTGAAGCCTGGATAAAAGCGTGGCCACGAGGCTCGACACTGATTATTTGACGGGCGGAAATGGAGGAGTGAGGTGTTGACGCTGATTGGTTAACGGGGATGTCATGTGATTAGAGGGGTAGGCAAGGAGGAGCTTGCCCACCTGCGCGCACTCAGGTTGACGAGCTCGAGAGTACGAAAAGCTCTGGAAGATCGCCAGGTTTATCAGCCCGATTAGCGGTAGTATCGCTTCATTCTAGGCACAACTACTATCAAGTGTACTCGTGATACGCGTCAAGCTATCTCAGGAAGAGCGCCGCGAAAGTAGGCGTCTGGCATCTGGCAATTAAGAGTATCACGAAACGTTCGTGATGCTCGCACTTTTCACGTATGCGACACAATTTCCTTGCGAATCGCCGTACATGTTTTGCTTTCCTTATCGTCTCTATATATTGTACCACTTGGTGCTAACTCCAGCTATGGCTGAGACGCTGTTGTGTATGCACATTTGTGCACGTCCCAACAAAACAGGACGAAACCTCGTTCCTCCTTTCTTCTCAACCTTGAAACAAGTTCCCGTTCCAAGTTCCCGTTGTTTGAAAAAAAAAACGTGTTTACGTTAGTAACGTTACTTATGAGTATTTTAATGAAATATTGTGCTGGATATACAATAGATAAATAAACAAGCATGTGAAATTATCCACATCGAACTATATGGGCCGAGTTTCTACGATCATATTTGTTCAAGTTATTTTATTTCGACAATCTCTCAGACACTTTTCTAGCCCTTGAAGTCGGAGGTTGAAATAATTGATAATTAGAAAAAAAAACACCTAAATGCTAACTAAATTTGGGAAAAATATCAAATTTATAGACAAAGCAAAAAAGAAAAGGAACGCCTTTCCCCCTCACTTTCCTCAAGAAAGTAACGAGTTCCCATTCCAGTTCCACTAAACGAGGTGGAACAGCGGCGTTCCCTCATGCTCCTAAAAGAACACGTTCCAGGAACGTCGTAGTTTGGTGCTCCTCTCCGTACAACAATCTGTGTATGTCGGTATTTAGTGTGTTCCCAGCATTGCGGTGTGGTCCCTCTCTGTCATGGATGACCTTTACCAGATCTTTTTGCGGCAACAGCCATTATTTGCGAGGTTTCGGAAAGGATCCGGTGTGTGTAGTCAAATATAGTTTCCCGCCGAAAGGGACCATGAACTGATTTCGAAGCTTTTTCCAACTGAAGACCCCAATTAATTTAAAATATTCCTGTGAACTTGGATCAAGAATCTGTTTTCGTTTTCATGCCTCCAGTTTCGCACATAGAAGAAAGTCGAAAACTCACGTCTGCTTTTCTTCTCGACACGTTGAATCACTTGACCGTGACGTAAAGTATGCCTTTCTACCGGAAACGGAAGTCCTCCCAGCCGAGCGAGGAAGCCGCGTTGGGCACGAGCAACGCAGTCACGCGGGCGTATGCGCTCATCAACAATCGATCCGTCGGCGAATATTTGAATTCGCCTTCGTGGGGGCCAATGAATGCCGTGACGGCACTTATCATCGCTCGCGAATGACAAGTTCCATGGCGGGCTGAAGGAGGACGGTGGTAGCTTCGATTCATTGTACTGGTGCCCAACCACTCCACGACCGCGTAATGTTTCCCTTCTTTTTTGAGTTGAGGAGGAAATGATAAGGAGCATGAGGTTGAAAAACCACTTTATGGTCCATTTAGTTTAGCGGGGAATCACAGCGTCACCTGAAACTGGGATATCACGCGAAGCGTTTCCTAAGAAGAGTTAACGGGGGACTTCTACATTAAATTAAGCCGAAAAATTAGGTGACACGTGACACGATGTCACGTGACCCTGTGATATCACGTGACTTCATTTCTTTACTAAAAATAGCGAGAAAATTGCGATGCCAAGTCACAGTCTGAGCCGACATGACTCTGACGTCCCATTATTCTGGAATGTAGCGCGACGTTACGTAACTATGTGACCCCTTGCGAAGTCACAGTCTGGCGACGTTCCAAAAGTGAAACGTCGGAACAGTGATCACGCGACGTTACATGACAAAATTTTCCGCAAATACGGTATTTGTCTTTTTGTGTGGTGGTTGAGAATAATTGTGAATGGTCTATGTGCAGTAGAGTGTTCAGCGCCTCGGTTCTCGCTTTAGATTATTTTCAGGGCATCCCACTTTTGTGTATGCTGTGTTACGAAAAACAAATTCGGCAGAGACACTTAAGACTGCTTACGTGTAGGAATGCGGAAGCACTCCTACCCGAGGCGCATTCCTACAAGCGGCGCGTCATATCTTGCTTTCGCACACGGCGCTCCGGCGGTGACATCACGCTCCCTCAGAGCGCAGACGCGGCGAACCTTTACCACTGCTTCCGTGACGAAGCATTGCGTTGCTGCGCTTTTCTTTGTGTTTCATTTCTTAGGCGCGTTTGCTTTGACCTTGAGCTCACTCGCCGGTTGCCGTGACGAAGCATCTATATTGCTGCGATTTTCTTTGTGTTTTATTGGGATTAAGAATTTAGGTGTCGTTTCGCTCAGCCAATGGGAATTTAGGTGCCGTTTTGCTCAACCAGTGGGTATTTAGGTGGCGTTTTTCGCTGCTACCAGAAAACGGCTACAGACAGCGCCGGCTTCGATTCATGGGACTGTTGAAGCTTTCGCATTAGGGTGTCTTTAGAAAAGTGGGGCCGACCATGTCCAATGACTATTTTAAATTTTTACGAACAAAAATATTTTGCAGGCTCAATGCCCATCAGAACAAAACCAAAATCTGTTTTGCAAAAAAAATGTGTGTTTGCGGAAAAAAAATTGAAGCACACTTTCAGTGCGAAGCGCTTTCCGCGAATTGCGCAAAGTAGGCCTTTTGGGCACCTCCCCCCCCCCCCCCCCACACCCCACACCCAAAAAAAAGAAATTGTTGTTGCGTCGGGTTTTAGAATATTTACTCACGAACTACGTATAAGGAGGATCCACTAAAGATATGTATCGTTAAGTATCGATGATATTGGTTCACGAGAAAACTCGCAAACACGGCACATTCTGCAAGATTACTTACATTTTACTAAATTTTTCGTCCGTAACTATAAATACCACAACTTTCAAACTTTGCCAGTGTGTTGTCCGGTATATTTTTATTATTGACGCTAAATATGGTGTCCCTCGGGCAGCAAAATAAATTTACCGTAGAATACCGTGCATCCGCCGATGCCACACTAAGCGCCCATACCAAAATTTGTAATATCTGAGAAAATATGTACATTGATATGTGAAATTGACGACCGGACAAGCGCCCATCCCGCATTCTCTCACGATTATTTCCAAATATTGAGTGGGCGCTTGCCTGGTATTTTACGGTGCGGGAAACGCTCAAATGAGGTCATTTTAATATTGTCGAGCTATGTTTAAACTCAATTTTAAAAACCCCATCTTAGATTTTTTAACTCTCCACATAAAACCCAGTGATAGGTACTAACAGAATTTGCAAATAAACATATTGCATTTTTTGTGTGTTTGAAGGTATAAAGCTAGAAATAATACGAAATTGAGGATACCGCAGTACCGTGAATGGGGGCGTGTTTGATACCAATAGGTTACAAATTAATTATCTTTACAAAGTCTAAAAATGATCTAGGGTGGTCTGGAATAATCAAATTGACGGCACAGAGGTGGACGGTGGTTTTAAAGTGAAAACGTTTGGTCTGATTTTGTATAAGAGTCACAGAAAATGCGCGCAGTCTAGAGCGATCGAGAGGCCCTCTCGATCGCTAAGTATTTTGACTCTAATATGTTTCTTTCCGACCACCCCCGAACATTTTTACATTTTGTAAAAATAATGGATTTCTCATCTGTGGGTATCCACACGCCCCATTCACCGTGCTGGGGTACCCTCAATTTTGTCATATTTCTAGCTTTATACCTTCAAATACACAAAAATAATGCAACATGTTTTTCCAGATACTGCTAGTAAACATCTTTGACAGAAATCTATCTGGTGAAACTCAAGCCAGAAGCTCAGAAATGTCGATCGCGAGCGTAACGCCGTCGTGGAACATTGTGAGGTACTTGATGATCGGATCGACTTCGGGAACGCGCACGTGATAGACACGGAGCCACATATTCGAAAACGTCTGTTCTTGGAGTCGTGGCATATCCAGAAGCCACCAACATTAACAGGTCCCTCGGGGCCTTACCATCTATTTACGTTCAGGGCCTGCGTCGCGTTAACAAAATATCAACTCGGTAGAAGAGGAAGAAGAGGTCGGAGTTCTCGCTGTCCCATTCCATTTTTAGTCACCCCTGAAGAAGGAGTCAAGTTGATACCGAAACATTGGGAACTGTTTGTTTCTGAGCTTTTAGTTTAAGTTTCGTTTTTTCTTCTTTTTTTTTTCGGGCAGATACTGTTAGTATTTGTCATTGGCCTTAATGTGGGAAAGTTAAAAAGTCGAAGATGGCTTTTTTAAATTCAGTTTAAAAATAACTTGGCATTACTAAAATGGTCTCAATTGAGCGTTTCTCGTGAAATTATTTTTCTGCCCAGGACAACTCTATTTAGCACCAATAACACCAATATACCGGACAACACGCTGGCAAAGTGTCAGACACACACTACAGCGCACAATTGGAAACAACATTCACTCCTTACACAGGAAAAATAAAGCAAAATTCAAACAAACAGCGCGGTTTCTTTGAATTTCGCTTTATTTTTCGTGTGTAAGGAGTGAGTTTGTTTCCAATTGTGCGCTGTAGTGTAGTGTAACAATGAGCACCCTACTCGTCCAAGCTGCTACGTTAAAAAGTGTAAAAGTTCTGGTGTTTATAGATGCGGAAAAAGAATGAAATAAAATGTAAGTATTTTTGAATTATGCTGCCATGCTGCCCAGGACAACCATGTTTAGCGCCAGTAATACCAAGATGCGGGACAAGACGGGATATTTACGATTTTTTTCCAGAAAACAACAAGGTTTATAATTAATAATAGATATTTTGGGTCAACCGTCTTTATGCGTAGTTTGCGAGTAAATATTTCTAGAGCGGTAGCACACAGCTGTTTTTTGGGGGAAGAGAAGTGTCCGAAATGCCAACTTCGCGCAAGTCGTCTAAAGCGCTTCACACTGAGAGCGTGCTTCGAATTTTTTCCGCGAAACATTTTTCGCAAAACCTATTTCGTTTTTTTTTTTATTTGATGGGCCTTGAGTCTGAAATTTTTTTTCGTGAACATTAAAAATGGTCACCGGACATGGTCGGCCGAACTTATCTGAAAACACCCAGTACTAACTTAATTGACTATTTTTTTAAAGTGTGACGAACAAATAATCTAGATAGCGTCAAATGTGTTTAAAGAGATATCCCGAGATTGCCTTTCCGTTTCGGGTTGAAACGATAAGAAACTTGACTGTCGGCGTTTTTGGTGCGCTCAACAGGCGTACCTTGTTGACCTCGATTGTTTTCATGAGTGCGAGTCGTTCAGCGTTCACCGATGCGTTTACAGGAAGATCTCAACCGACGTAGCTTGCAGCAATCAACTGTCGAAGTACGCGCCCTCAAAATCGCTGTGCGGGTGCCTCTTTCCGTAGCTGGACTGGCCTAAGCCTGGCGTCCCACGTCGACTATGTTTCTGGACCTCGCTTCATTTGTTTGTTTGCGCGTGTTGATTCCGAATAGAGATGTTGGTTTTCCAAAAAGTGGAATCGTTAATTTTTGAATAGGACAACCGCCATGATTTCAACCATGGTTTCAATACCGAGAGAATGCCTATACATGCGAAAATTTAGAGCCATTTTGTCTGGAGGCAATCGGGCCTTCTGCTCTCATCAAGTCAGTCGAGTTATGTTCCCGTCCTTTCGCTTCGAAATGCAAGTAGCTTTCACGTTCTGCAGCGCACCTGGTCTAAAAAAGCCACGATTTTTACGTCGCCTTTAATTTTGAGTCATGAGGCTCACTCCCCTTGCCCGCGGATGCCATGTGGAAAAACAAAATCCAGAGAAAAGTAAAGCTAGAAGGAGTGCATATTTTTTTGTCTAGTTGTCTCGGTCGCTTACGACCGCGCACTCGAACAGCACGCCGACCCAGCACGCTTGTGCTTGGACCCTCGGCTGCGCGCATGATGGAAATCTAGAACAGCGCTTTTCGTGGTCGTAGCTTGGCGAGCGATTGCACGGAGTTTTTAGACCGGGCAGAATGCGGAAATCAATTGATCTCCGCATTCTGCGTTGATCTCCGCATTGCATCTCACGGCAGTCGATCAGTCGTCTGCTTCTTACGCAGGGTTGCGGTGAGGACAGAACGACGCCGAGTTCTGACTGGCTTTGATTGCAAGGATAATGCAAGGATAACCTCAATGCTAGATGCCTCGAAGTCTACCCCTATTTTTTTCAATCAGCCAATAAGAGCTCGGCTTTCCGACATCATCGCAACCCTTGTGCAAGAAGCAGACGAACATGCGCTGCGCATAGCAGACGGACAAAGGCGAAAACAGACGCTGACGGGCAGCGTTCATGTGCGCGTCCTTTGGGCATGGCAGACGACGAAAGACGGTGGTGAAATAGCAGACGATGCCGGAGGCTGCCGCGCCTCTGCTCGCGCAACTGGCAGGCGTTGTCAGACGCCAGACTATACGCGCCTGATGTCGGGAAAGGAAGACACCAGGCTTGTTAGCGCGTTTGGTCGAGCAGCCAAGCCAATCCAGTAGCAATGGGTTGGGCGACTGATCTGTGGGCAGGGCTTAGACAAGGGCCATGGCGTCCACCTAAATTACGTGTAACAGCGTAACTATCTCGCGAAATTTGTTATTCATCTTGTTGATAAATATTTAAAAGATATATGTGTCCCATCTTTATCCCTAAGTCTAAAAAAATACAGTCTTTAAGAAAAAACATGACCGCACCTCCACGTGGTGAATCGATGTTGATCTGGGGCAAAGCTCAGGCGGATAGCTGATCGATACTGGTTTTGGTCGGAGGTATTGTCGCTTGCTGTCGGCGTTGAGCGCTCTAGACACGCCAGCTTCCCGAGCTCTCAACTCCGGGATCCGCTGGCGTTTGTTGACGCTGTGCAGCAGCCCTGCGCACGGCCCCCGTCAGCCCGGAGCAGCGTGCTGTCTCCGTCGACGCTAAGGCGAGCAAAGCACGCGCCGTACGCACAAACACTCAAAATGGTCCTGACCAGATCTTCATGGCAGTCTCCGCGTTATCCAGCCAACGCTCGTGTTCGGTTGTTGCACTTACCATATTCGCCTGTAGTGGGGTGAGACGGTTACATCACACTTCCCCGGAGCGGAGGTATTTGCAGTAGCCAGCCTCACGAGAGCGAGTGAGCCCTCGCCAGCAACGCGCGATGGTAAAGATAGGTGTTTCGGTGCCTTAATGACTGGGCCCCCGCATAGCCTTCAATAAAGAAAAAACCTGCCCTCATAGCCTGTGGTTAGCGCGTCCGCCTCAAGATCAAAGGGTCAATGTCGAATCTCGCCATGCCAGTTTCTATTTATTTATCGACCTGCAGCGTAAGAGGTTAGATAGCCAGATAGATAGATAGATAGATAGATACATAGACGAAAAAGTGCGTGAAGTATCCAAAGAATGCTATTCGCATTAAAAACTATATTTTTTATTGCAGTGTCCTTTTTAGCACCAAATGCATCTGGCATAAAGAACCGTCAAGCCAGCTCGACTCACGCCACTGGCGCGCTGTCCGCCAATGCATCGAAATGGCTCACTATTGAGGCTCTCTGACGTGCGACAGCCTCGTCTGGAGCCTCCGCGTGCAAAACTGGGCACGAACCCATCCTCAGGTGACGATTACGCTAATGCGAATAGCCTCAAACGGCGGAACGAAAGTGCGCTACTGGGTGGCTCAGGTACACTTAGCATGCGCCACGCCCACGCTTGAGGGAGATTCGGTCAATTTTGTTTTTGACGCTACACGAGCACGTGCGCATCGTCTCACGTGCTCGTGAGCACGTGCGTCTGTGTCACGAGCAGCTTTGACGACGCGCCGTACGTACAACACCTACGGCGGACGGTACTACATCGGACATGGCTGGCGTCTCAGCTAGTCCGCAGCCAACGGTATCCTAAACGGTGGTTGTTTATATCTTTACTATAGGACGCTCTTACAGCGCTGTCACAGGCACCGGTGCGCGCGTCCCATGCACGGAGGGTTCCGCTCAAAGCAAGCCTCACGAGAGCGGAATCGAGCCCCGTGCATGGGAACGCGCGCGATGGTAAAGATACAAATGTTTTTAGAGGCGCTTAGACTGCCTCATAGCTTCCTGTGGTTAGCGCGTCTGCCTGGCGATAAAGCAAGCGGTCAACGGTTCGAATCCCGCCGGCGCCGGTCTTTTTATTTATTTTATCGGTCTCGCGGCGAGGTTAGATAGCCAGATAGATAGATAGCCAGATAGATACATAGACGAAAAGTGCGCAGCATCCAAGAATGCTATCCGCGTTAATATTCGCATTAACAACAGTACAAAACCCTGCGCCTTTTCGCTTTGGGACTATGTACTTGTCGCGTAGTCGTTAACTGATACATTTAACAACATAGTGGCTTTTTGTGCGCGAAGTCGAGACACGTGCTGACTCGAAATCGTATGACTGCGCTCTGATTATCTCATGCTGCACTTCAATGAACGCCTGACTACTTGTCAGAAACGGTAAAAAAACTATTTTTTACCGTCCAGCACGTTATTTGCTTAAATCATAGACTGAGGTCTACTAAATTATTTGTCAAAAAGTGCTTACCTGACGACACACTGTGTGATGCACGATCGTTTTTTCCACATTTTTTGTTTCAAGCGCAAACAAAAACAATTTACCACCAAATCCGCGGTCGTTTGCTGAATCTCGGCCGAGTGATCTTTCTCATAGCTAAGAATAATATTAAGTATGAAGTTCTTGAACCCAGACTATAAACAATAAAAAGAACCCAACAACTGTGCTTGCTCTCGTCCGCGGCAAAAGTGGATGGGCTGAATGAAACTCCGAAGCGCGCACAAATAAATACAATAAAATAAGTTCAGTTCGGTGACACGACTCGAGAGAGAAGCGATGTAGAACCCGCGGAAAGGCGCAGAAGGATAGCGAAGCGTGGGCGTTGGAGGCAGCGCTCCTCCGTGTCGTCAGAATTATCATTAATCAAAGTCCCATGAAAGGCGGGAGCGGAGCGCAGGCGGGGAGGCGCATCACGTTTGAGTGGCACACGAGTGGCTCGAGCGCACGACATCCATAAAGCGCGCGCTCGAGCCCATTTGCAGCGGAGCACCGCACGACGGGCCGCGACAGAACGCCGTCGCGGTCGGACAGATATCAGTCGGGTTCCCGTCCCACCCGGCTGCACGGTCGCCGTCTGGCCGAGAAGCAGTGATAACGCGTGCGTCGAGACTATGCGCGTACCACACGTATACAGCAATACGCAACTGAACGAAGTA
>JAZHYW010038871.1:0-19642 GCA_037355805.1 Ixodes ricinus | reverse complement strand
GCCAGTATTGCTAAAATAAAAAGAAATGCACGACAAGACGTGCCATATTCTTGATGGGGTGGTCGAGCTATCGCTTTACCAGTAGCCAGCCACCACAGAGGAGGAGACAATGGAGGTCGGAGTACACAGTGTATCTCTACGAACCCAGCTGTGATAATCAGAAAGGTTTAAGGAGGATCTTCACCCGTTCGTCACTCAATGGAAAAATTTCGCGATGAACCCGAGTGCTTCAGGAACGCACGAGCCTATGCGGAGGGCAAGTTCGTCTGCTTCTCGCGCAGGGGGTAGCGGTGACGTCAGAACGCCGAGCCCTGATTGGCTGATCGCGGTCCCCTATCTGAGCGTCGTCTGCTCCTTTGCAACGTCGTCTGCTCGCAACGTCGTCTGCGTTTGTCTTACCTTTCCTGCGACTTTTGCAAGTGGAGAGGCCAGATTCACGAAACTATCTTACGCCAAAAATATGCGTAAGACAAAACTTAAAAACAAATTCGTATTCACGAACCGAAATTTTCGTAAGTTTTGCGCAGGTTACGACAAAATCCTACGACAGCTCCGAAGCTACGCACTTGTTACGATCAAATCAGCATGGCCGACAGCGTCGCGGTCGCGACGACCAACGGACGTTTATTTTTCTACGTGCGCTTCTCTCGCGTCCCGACTTCAAGCAGCAAGAAAAAAGTAAAAAGTACTTGAACCAGACCACGACGAACAAGAACGCTGGATCCACAAACACCCGGGAAAAGCTCCAACGGCCACGATTCCACCGACACCGACCAAGCGAACTCGGCAGATAGGCCTAGCAGCCACTCCGACTCGGTGACCGTCTGCCCACGACCGGCTGGCGTGCTGAATGGAATGTGCCCGCGCGACCCTTGTGAACCCTTCCCGTATTATACTGTGATCACTGACCTCAATTTTAGATTAAGAGGTCAATCTCTTCCTCTTGTCATCTCCTTGTTTTCCGAGGCAACGGTGACTCTCGCCGGTGAAAAAGCGGTGAATATCCGACAGACGCAGGAAAGGTAAAGGAGCCATCGCTTTGACTAGCAGACGTAAAGCAGACGACGTTAACTGCGCCAACCCGCCGACGCCGTTAAAGAATGAGGAGTCTTGCCGCACACGAAAGGGGGGAAAAGTATTTGGGAGGGAACTTGCGGACACTAACACGCTCACTCTCGGTTCTTAGCAAACAAACCTCGGCGTCTCGGGACACCTCGCCAGTGAGTACTTTGACTTCCTCCTTGATGCGCGTCTGCTAGTTGTTCGACAAAACAACGAACCGCTCGAGTTATTTCGTCTGCCTTCTCTGAAAGGCGAAGTCGAGCTCGCTCGTAAAGACCTGCACTTCCGAAAGTCGCAGGAAAGGTAAGACAGACGCAGACGACGTTGCGAGCAGACGTTGTTGCAAAGGAGCAGACGACGCTCAGATAGGGACCGCGATCAGCCAATCAGGGCTCGGCGTTCTGACGTCACCGCTACTTCCTTTCTCATGCGCAGAAGACGAAAATGAGCCCACTTGCGAGGCGTATAGTCTCCTTTTTGGAGGCTCATTATGCAGATTGTGGGCGCCTGTCTCGACGCCACGTGCAAGCGAACGGCAACCAACAGACCCAAGTGCCACAAGCGCCGGCAGGGTGTTCGCGTAGCGTGCCCCAGCGACTTATCTAAAGGGACGGCCTGGCCGGAGCTCATCTCTACGCTCTTGGCTCGGCTCCGGATCAGAGCCCAGTTTCTCGAGGGGGCCATAAACCGTCCTTCTGGACAATGGGACAAACAGCGTAGTATGGTCAATCACCATGAAGGCGGTGAAGGGCGATAGAGCCCACAAGATGTAATGAAGGTCATTACCAACAGCATTCACCAACAGTGGTTGTCACACCCTTAGAAATGCTGGTTTAAATTATCTGAAAGCGCAGTTTTTGTTTAAAAAATAAAATTTGAAATACAGATTGTTTCAACTGTTTCACATTTTGAGGTACCTAAAATTACACTCAATGGAAAGAAAATGACAAAACATATGCTGTTCGTACTACAGACGCCCTCCTATCTGAATTTTAAGATGCTGACGGGAAGACTAAATGTTATTTGCACATTTGTGCGAATAAAGTTGACAGGAGGCTATTGTCATATTTTCGATAAGTTCAACGCTAGACATATTTTTCTTGTTTTCTCGAGCTAGAAAATGACGGTGCTCATGCACGCGTCAGTTACCCGACACGCGAGATCAGTTTTGCCAGAGAATGGTCTGTGTGCGATTTTTGTCCGTCGTCTCCACCAAAAATAAGACCAACAAGAGAAGTGACGGAGACGGACGAAAGATGCCATGGCAACATGCAATGTCTCGCTGCCCCACGACTTCTCTTGCTTACAAATGTAGATGGACTGCAACTGATGCCTCAACCTATGCAGCTAATGCAGCTACAAGAATGTGCTATGTGACCTTGCGCTTGAGGTCCCTGGGTCAAAACCCCGAATAGCCCAGCCAGATCCTGAGAGTCTTTCTACGTCTACTGACACGACTTCTGTCTGCGGTCTGTAGGTAAAAGGTCAATCACTGTGATGACATTTATTATTATTTAGGGGGAGTTATTCGACCTATTCTCTAGACTGCATGAAAATCTTGCTCTTTTCTGGCAGAACCGAAGTCGGCGATGCCCAGTGTCGAGCAACGGCATCGTGTCACAAGACCATTTGTTTGGCACAACTTTCCAAGGCTAAAATGCCAGTTACTGGTGCTGTAATGTCGCACAGCTTGATGTCAGCTACCACACGTGCAAATTCTTACTTTGCCGTTCCGCACCAGCACGCTCGTCTGCCGTTGCATGCGAGCAATAAATCATGAAATAAAAATATGAATTACGAAAAAAGTCAAACGGGAAATCACCGTATATCTCTTATACGTTAAAATACATAAACTATCTTTTTTTTTTTTTTTGCCTTTTTACGCTTGATTAGCAGCGGCAGTGACCCTGATAGAGTGCCAGGCACTGCTTATAAGCTTTCATAAAGAAACACAGTCCATGGTTACCTTTCGAGGCCAGCACAAGCTTGCTCGTCGCTTGGAAAAGCGTGCAAAACACCCGCCATATGCTCAAACGCTGAGGATCACACTGCCGTGAAGTCTTTAGTTTACAGAATGCTAGGCTGTGAAGATCGTACTTCTCAGCATGCGATCTTTTGCAGCTTAGCAAAGCAGTCACGCATACGTTATATGCTGGTCGATTCCAAAAGCGGTTAGTCACACGCGAGCCGTACATACAAGCTCTGAAGACAGCACCATGGTCAGAAGTACTTTTCTACTTACGTTTATCGTGGGACCCATGCATAATCTGACGCTACTCATTATGGACGCATCTAAATGCGGAAATCAGTGGAGCAAAATGCAAGAACGCAACCTATGCTGCAAAAATTATCACAACCTATACATGCCAAGGCGTCATTTGTATGAGCGACTTCCATCTGCAAGTCAAATGATTCGGCACCTGCAAGTTCGTTTCTGAAAACTCCGAAGCGACTACCCATGCACAACACTATCAGCAAGTTTAGGTGCTCAAGCAAATATTTTTAAATGTTTAGACCCACTCGCAGCCAGCCGGCAATCGGGGCCAGTTCTTTGACCAGCTTGTCCCAGGCGTGCCAGTCGCTGTCCCCAGCTGGTAGCAGCGGATTTCGGGCGGGTTCGAACAAAGCCAGCTTTGCCTAAATCAGCGGCGAACAGCCAGCAGCCTCGAGCACACCCAGATGTACCCGACTGCATGCACAGCACCCGTGGTGTTCGGGCAAAACCTGAGCCTTCTACGAGGAAAAGGCTAAAAATTAATCGCAGGTGAATCCCCCTAACTAGATTACCGTGTCGTTGGCGATATCACGAAAACAAGTGGAAGCTACTCGGCTAGTGTAGTGGTACGAGTCCCTTCGAGAGACGTTTATTACTAAATTCTCAACTTGTCACCAACTGCGGATCCACCGATCGTGGGTCTTCTCGCGCAAAGAGTGCACGTACGATGAAGCAAACACCCACAAGGGTGTTGCTGCAGATGCTAGTTTCACACAGTGCAGTCCCATCTGCAAAGGCAAAAACACCTCTCCTGGACTTTTTCGTCCACCCCGAACTATTGCAGCTTTGCCTATGTCTGTGTCTGGAACTCTACTGCACACTAAAGCGCTATTATACTCACCAACCAATATCGTACTATTATAAGAGTTTCAGGGATGCTCCAATGCCTCGACATGCTGATAATGTCAAGAGTTACAATATCTGTTTGCACAAGTAGAATATGAGGATATCTAACAGACGTGGTCCATTCAAAGGAAAGACCCATCACTTAGCCTTAATGGGGGCATGCAACACCTACCTAAAGGGGGCACACCGCTCCGCCTTGGGAGCACGCTGACAGAGCCGCCAACGGTGGTACAGGAATATTGTCGCGGCGTGTAGACGTGCCGTCCTGCTCCTCCATTTCCCGACACGAACGCTGCGTCCGTATCTCTTCGCACCCGTGTTCCTCGGTCTCGCGCCAGAGTAAATGTTTTGTATCTCAATACTCTCAAACCTACCCAAGTCACGCAGTTTTTGTTAGTTTTTGTTCTCCAGCAATTAAACTCGCACAACTGGCTGGAAGCTCGGATTCAATTGTGTCCTCACTCTTGTAACTGGCAAAAGACAGTAACTCAGTGCCATGCTTTTGTGTATCTGTGCCCATAAAGCAACCGTATGCTCAACAACAATTAGATTATTATGATAGACGTTCACCCGTGTCAGTAATTGATAAAAACCTACGCCAGAAGTATTTTTCTTTCCTCATCTTATCACACAGTTTTTCAACCACAGGCAAGTCGAGGTAGGCCTACTGTAATGAAAATAATACGGCTGTTTTCAGTGCAAAAGAAGCTGGCACCGGCTGTAGCCCCGAACGTTTGTGGCACGACGCTCGGTAAGTTGACGTGGATCAGAAACAATTGGATGCAACGCTTGCCGCTCGTTGGCAACCGGGCACAATGTGCATGCAAAATGGCCCCCCACCTGGCTACGCGCATGACAATGCCACTTCCTCGTGGCATGCTGTTCGTCGACGACACATTCAGGACGAAGGGGGAGGCACCCACCTGACGTTGGAGTCGTAGGAGGTGGGGAAGAGCCCCTGCAGGTTCGGGCAGAAGGCGTACACCACCACCGCTTTGGCGCCCACGCTCCGAGGCAGCGACTCTGCAAGGTTGGCACTCCCTCACAAACCAGCACTGCCTTTTGGGAAAGACGGACACGGCTGTACGCTTGGAGCATCGGCACGCTAGAAATCAACCATGTGGGTTTTGACGTTTTGCACCCCTCGCCATGGTGTGATTTACGCCGTTTTGACCTTTTATATTAAGTTCGCCATCGTTGTCGATGTTGTTGCAGGTGACTGATCGCAGTACTGGCATCTACTCGGCGAATTTTCGGTGCCGTTAAACGCATAATAGTTACTGGGCAGTCGAACCTCGATTTAGCGAGGTCACCGCGGACCCTTGCGAATGCGTTTACGTTATTCACAGTCGAACTCTGATAAAATCGAAGAAAGCCGACCCTGCGTGGCTATAGCGCTGCGTCGAGGAACCTTGTAAAATCGAAAGTTTGTCGGCGGGGTATAATAAAAACGGGAACCCTAATTTGTTCTTTAAGTCGAACAAAATCAGGTTTCGTTAAATCAAGGTTCAACTGTATTTCATTTAGTTATTACCTACATTGCCCAGGGGTATTACATAAAGAAATATTGTAAAAGAGGAGTACACAATAAAAAGCCATAATATCACTCTGAAGAAAGGTAAAGATTTAATAAAAAGGTAGATACAACGTTGAATCGTTAGTTCCTGCGACGGCATATTCTGGTAGTCAAATCAATTCGGAAAGAAGCAGGTTGCATAACTTCGTTCTGAATATAACTCTTTTATCTTCAGTGGATGATCTACCTCGATTAAATGTAATGGGGGGCATGAAGATATTGGTCCTTGTTAATGCATGTAAGGTTTGGAGCTAAAACATGGCACTAGCAAAACAAAGCTGGTAGCCTACACATCCCTTGTAAGACCTCTACTAGAGTATGGTGACGTTGTCTGGGACCCCCCACACAAAAACCGATACACGAACGCATCAAACGCGTACAGAGGAAGGCGGTTCGATTCATTTATCACTCTTATGTAGAAACGCCTCGGTGACGGAACTTCTGAACCGTTCTGGGCTCCTGCATCAAAATTTCAGACGCGAAGCTTCACCGACTGAAGCTCCTCTTAATATAGATCAATATCCAGACAGGACTAAATTTCCCCGACTATATTCAATTCAACACAGTGCGACCGACTCGGAATAAACACAATAATGCCTCAATGCAATTGATGCCTCAATGCAGGACAAACGCATGCAGGTTTTCCTTTTTCCGTAGAACGATAACTGAATGGAACGATCTTCTGCGTGATGTGGACGGTGCAACTTCCCAGGATGTCTTTGTATTTTCTATTGGTAGCTACGTGTGAGTGAAGTGTGTTTATTTTATTTGCATTTTCCATTATCCCTTCTAGAAGGCAGTGCACAGCAACACCCCGCTATTTTTGTCATATACTACCAGCGACTGTGGCGCCTTAAGGCTATGTTTATGTCCCCTGCCAACGACTTTGTTTGGTCTTATAGATGTTATCTTCACTCCTGAGTGTTGCAGTTTTCTTTTGTACTCATTCTATCAACTGTTTGCACTACATGCCTTACTGGTTTCTCTTTCTAATGCCTTTGCCCATGTCAAGAAATGTCACATGTATAACAAACTGTATGTAACCACTCCTGGCTTGGATGGTGCTGGCCAAGAATCAACTGGCAGCTGGAGGACAAAGGAGGAAACAAGTTGCCCGCGTTTTCTCCATTCTAGACTGACTTCAGTCCCGGCCTCAGCACTATGGACAGCATCGCTCTTATCCACAAGGACATGCTGTCCACACTACCCTCCACCAGACAAAACATTGACCGCATCTCCAAGTGGTGAATGATGTTGATTGGGCGAAGCTCTGGTGGTGCTTGTCTCGCGTAGACGCTGAGTGCAGCATGCCGAGCCTTTTGTCCGTGTTCATCCATGTCAGAAAGAGAATGTGGTAGTGGAACGTGGTTATATAAGCATTTGAGCATTTGATCGCAGCGCCCTCTCGTCTATAAACGTTAAGCTAATGAATGCAAAGTTTAACGCGATTATATACGCATTTGACCGCAGCGCCTCTCCTGTATACATTGAGCGGCTACATGCAACGTTTCATCATGACAGAAATTCCAGCTCTTGAGTTACTACCACATCTCAGAGCCCCTACCGGTCCCGCAGTCGTGGCCGAGTGGTTAAGGCGATGGACTAGAAATCCATTGGAGTCTCCCCGGCACAGGTTCGAATCCTGTCGACTGCGCAAACATATTCTTATCATCATTTTTAATAATTTTTTTTCCATCGTTTTTGTTTTCATCTTTTTTTTACACGAGCACGGAGCTCGCGAGCACGAACACAAGCACTGGACGCCAGACGGACACTGACGGACAGACGGACATGGCTAGCCCTCAGGAGCTTCGCCCCTAAAACACTCTTAGCAATCGACGTCTAGAAGGCCTTCGATTTCCGTTCCCCACTAAACCGTAATTCAAGGCACGAGAAAATTTTTTGACGTCCTCCTTTCGCTTCGTGAAGAAGGCTCATCTCACACATTTTATCTAGATTCCATCACCCATCACAGGAAGGTGCCACTGGCCTAAGCCCAGCTCTTCCAGCCCTCTTTCCTTAGTGTTTCAATAAAGACATTTCAACAACAACAACATGCTACTCGCTCCTGTGACAACACACGTTATCTTTTTATTGCGCGTTACTTTTACGAGTCCAGAGTAACGAAAAAGATGATATAGTGAAGCGATTTCACCTCCGTTGACTTTGTTATAACCGCGGCTCGACTGTACTCACAAAAACCCCGCATGAAGCAGACCCACATTCGATTCCCCGCTGGCGGCGGGCAATCTTTTCAAGAATTTAGCAGCATCGGCGAGCAACGCCCCACAATGCAGACTACAATGTCAACAAAGACACCAACTAGTACAACCACGACATTTACGACGGAAGTCATTTCCAGTGGTGGAGGGGAAGAACTCCATAACACGCAGTCGCTGTCAAAAGAAACGATTCTTGAGGGAGCGGATGGGAAGGGTCCTTCACCGGCTCGCGCGTCCAGGCCGAGGGCGTCAGGGAGAGGAGAAGGGAGGGCATGCTGGGACCCTCCTTGGGCAGCACATAGTTGTTGTATTTGGGCAGCGCAGCACCGAGGAGCCTCGGGCGTCTGCTCCACACAGGCCTGCCCACATCCGACCGGGACACCGTGTCCATGCCCAGCACTGCGTGGGAGAGGGATGCTGTAGGCGCTGCCATGCACGTCCGCTAAGCACTGCCGCGGGACGCGTCCCTGGACTGGTGTGCTCGTGCGTGTATTGCGAGCGCAGCGCGCTGTTTGCAGGGTTGGTGACGTCATCAGAACACCGAACTTCTGATTGGCTCTGACTGAAGGTAGCGGTAGACCTCAAAGCAAGCTACCTCAAGGTCTACCCACTATCCTTGAATCAGAGCCAATCAGAGCTCAACGTCTCTGACGTCATCACAACCCCTGCAAAGAAGTAGACAACCTTGCGCTCTGCATAGACCGTATTCGGTGGCAGCCACAGCCGAGCCCGCTTGGCGAACCGTGCCAACGGCGAGCTTCCACGGTGTTTTGCAATGCGCATTCACACCATTCAGAGGCACTTTCGGCAGCCTGTAGGTGCAACCATGTTCCAAGCGTACGCATGCGAACGGCGCACTAAATACATAGCTCCAGTGAATACTTCCAGTAATGTCCGTGTTCAAACCGTGCCGAAAGTGCCATTGAGTTACGTCGCAACAGTCGTAATGCTTTTTTAAGAAAAATTGCAAATTTCGGGAGGTGTCCTTCTTAAAGTAAGTAAAATGTTATCATATGTTATCGCCAAAAATAAAAATACTAGGCGTGTGCCAACACTCTAATAAGCATTAACTCCTACTTTAGAAAAGTGAAATATAAGCCGACGTGTTATATTTCGAGCCTGTTAATCAACTGACAGAGCAGGTGTTAGCCAAGACGCATGTGCCAGTGTGAGGCATGGAAGGTCGCATGCGAGCGACGCAACTTGTTGAAAACTTGGGGTGATCTTAGAATGATTTTCTTATTACTCTCGGCTGGTTCCTTAATAAAGGAGGTTCAATGAGAATCTCATCAATCCTCTATACTGTTCCATCGAACCGAGCAAGGGCCACACTCCAACTCTTACTCGAAGCCCCCCATTTATGCAAATTACCCAAAAATCTTCGGGTGCTTCATTGGTTGGTATACTAGTGCAAATTTTACCATCTATATAAAACGAAAGCAAAATGGCGCAAATAGACCGTCGCTACGGGACCTGAAACATTGATTGGTGCGTTTAGCAAAGTGCTTCAAAGTGGCGACACATCACGGGAGCCAGTGCCACGCCGCCGGATGTCATGATCCTGAGTTGGTTGAAGATGTTCTGGCGAGTCAGCGTGAGCGAACACTAGCGCCGACGCGCTGCGCCTCCTCAACTCGTTCCTGCCGAAGCTTTTGGGACGGTCCGGCCTAGAGCCAGCTCACCACCGGGGTCCCAGCAGACATTTCTACCGGTCATTGGACAGAATCAAGGGACCAGATTTGAGGACGTGGTAGACATGCCGGTGAGACATGTTCCAGGCACCGTACTCCATTAGCTTCATGCACAGATGCCGTCTCGCCCTGGCCACTACCTCTCCGTCACCGAGCGAGATCCCAAAAAGGAGAAAGAGGTGCCACGCACCCATGTTCGGTGCGGCCAGCCCGAAGGGGTCCGTGAAGGTGTCCCTCTGGCTGGAGGCCAGGGTGTGGGCATACTTTTCGAACATCTTGAGCAGGTGGGGGGCCCCTGCCCGTGAGGGACGCCACGCGCCCCCAGAGGGCGGCGGAAGCGCCCGTCCAGCACGGCGCCGCCGCCCGCACCAGGTGGCGTAGAAGTCCCGGGTCCTGCCGTGGTGGGTCAGGTTCAGGCCCGACAGGTGGTTCTCGTGGGAGAGCACGTGGTGCAGCAGGCGCGAGGCCAGCAGCACGTCCGTGCCGTACAGGGCGCCCTCGCTGGCGCTTGGTGGCCGCCCGCAGCTGCCTGGCGACGCGGACGGCGCTGAAGGTGTTCAGCGGCAGCTTGTCCCGCTCCAGGCACGCGCAGCTGCTCCGACAGTGGGGCGAAGGCTCTCGGCACGCAGCCGAAGGTGTCCGGCTCCAGCCAGCCACCTCCGGTCGCACAGACGCGCCGCCTTGCCTGCACGAGACGGCGGGTCAGCCGTCGGCCGGCTTGAATCCCCTCGATAAAATTCAAACTCTGCATTTCTTACAGGTACCGAACAACTGTCATTGCGCAGACATGAGACACGTGCCACGAGCGAGTGCTCCGCCGCCATAGGCCTCGTGCATCAGCACTTTTGATGCAACTTGTTAAACATAAACGTATAAAGAATTTTAGTCCGCTTGCTCGGAGCTTTAAAGAGACCATATGCCAAAGGCTAATGATCAGGAACTACTACTAAGATGATCCTTTTCATTCCAGTGTCACGTAGTTATGCCTACGTGGCTTTATTGTTTTAGTTTTACTTGTTTTAGGTGAGCTGTTTTAGGTGTTGAGCCTCATCCAGAGAACATGGAGCCCTCTGGATGGGCTTGATAATTTGCGCAATTAGTCGAGCCCATCCAGAGAACTCGTGCGGTATTGAACATGACTACGTTTCTGGGGTCCTGAGGCACTAAAACATAAGGCAATAACAAGAATACATAGGCTCAACTCCTAAAACAGTAAAACTAAAACAACAAAATGCTTTTGCCTTTGTTGTTTTAGTTTTACTTTGTAGACTTTGCAATGGCATTGTGACTCTGTAACGGTAGTAGTTCCGTAGAAAATCAGACGGGAGTCTCGTTTTGCTGACGAGGCCGTCGACTGAAAGTGTCGGGAGTTGTGGTCGACGCAATGATGCTGCCGGCGTGGACCGACTTCCACAGGCATTCAGCGACTCAAATGAATTGCTGCTCAACCGCGGGCAAAGACTCTCTGCGCTGCTTTCAAGCCTCGAAATGCAAGAGTCTTCCAAAGCACCCAAAACTCCTCCGCTCGTCCCAGAGCAAGAAGCGTCTTTAGTCTAGCCGCAGTTAACATGATGCTCAGGCATTACGCAAATGTGTGACTAAAAGTGATGCTTTTGCCTTCATTTCCCATGTGTGGCAACGAATGCCGTCAATAAATAAAAATTGTAGAGCCACTCTACTCTTAGAAGCTGGTTCGCATGCAATGGAGCTGTAACGACTATACCTACAACAATAATACCCAATGCGACTGCAGTGCATACTCTTTATTTACTTTGTAACGGCATTCACAACTGCTTTATGATCAGAGTGATACACGCCTAGGATTCTTGCACGCTCTCACTCGTAGATCTTAGCTAAAGTTAGATCAATGCATGACCCCTTGAATGGGAGTTGCTGAGTTACATCGGTGAAGCACATGAGTGCGAACTCTGCCATGACAAACTGGATGAACCACTTGTCTTGCGGGTTTCAAAATGTCCACATTAAAGTCCCTAACAATGATTACCCAGTGTGGCTTGATCCATTGACAGGCAGGAGAAGTGTGTTCGCATGAAGCACTGCATATCAAATTTGGATGCATTCGGCGAGAGGTAGACCGCAGCCAGCTACAATTTCATCGCTACTTTTCACAAAAACACACATCCCTGCAGTCGACTTGGTCCTATTGGAGTTCATATACTGCAAGGGATTACCAAGCTGTCCCTTGCACTAGATTGCGATTGCCTGCTGCACGGTTAGTTGTCTCGCTTCGCACATCACTATCTCCGGTGTATCCAGTCGCTTGGCATAACGAGTCACATGAGGGCTTCCCACGACGCCAACCCCTTTCCATAGCAGCTGCAACCGCAATCAGTGCCGGGAAACGCATGCTCATGCTTTCAGCATTGCTCACTAAGTGCCTTATCAGAATCCTTCATGCGATTTTGACGCTTTGCTTTAGTGATTTTGTTTTTCCTTTATTGAAGCGAATACAGCCAAACCTCCATGTAACAAATCCTATGTAACGAAACCCCCGAAGTAACGAAGTACATAACTTTTTCTAACCGCAAGTAGGCAGACACGCAATGTATCTTTGACCTCTATGTAATCGAGGTCTCATGGCTGAAATTTCGATGCAACGAAGTCCCATGGACAGTTCGGCACAAACTCTTGGGTCCTAAAGAAGATTTTGGGCAGCACACGCGCTGAAACGGGCCCCCGATAGAGCGCAAAGGGTGAACGTGCCGCCAAGCAACTGGCCCATCTGGCCCACTGCTCTGGAGAGAGGGCATCTAATCTGGCGAGTGTGGGTGTACAGAACTGCCACTAGAAGACACTAGAGCCACCGCGTTTCGCCCATCGGCTGCGCTTCGAGCAAGAGTGTAGTTAGTTTGTTTCGGAGACCTAACTAAAACGTGTGTTTCTCGTTATCCTGGGCCACGGAGCCTCCAAGAGCACGGGAGCCGTCCCTGACAACGCGATTCCTGACGACTTTCTATACGCCGATACTGCTGATCATTGCGAAGCAGGAGGTGACCGACGAGGCGATAGCTATAGCCGGCCACAAGCCAAGAAGGTAGGAGAAGCTCCTCCCACAAGCGTGCGTGCGCCGGCATGGTGCCTGGAACGCTGCGTCTCCGACTGGTGTGTTTACCGTGGCCAAAAAAGTGGTCCCTCGATTTCCGCCTGATGACGTCATAAAAGTGTCATGCTGTCGCCGGTCGCGATCCTGGCGGCGTCCTAACAGTTGTGGTGTGTGTGGCAGACGCCTGTTCTGCTGCAGGTCGCTCTCCACTGTGACAGTCCACGGAAGTTACAGCAGCCGAAAGTTGGGACGCCTGGGACGTGGTGACGACAGCGACACTCGTGTTCGCTCGTGCTTTTCGCCAGCATTTCTGCGACCACCCGCCAGGATCGCGACAGTCAACAGCACAGACACCCGGCTTCTGTGGACGCCATTTGTTGCCATCACTTCGAGGACCACTTTTGATGTATGGGCGAGATGGTGACGCTAAACACACCAGCCGGAGACGCGCATCCAGGGCACTCATAGCGCCGGGTTTCAAATCCTTCCAGCAATCGAAAGAAGAGTTCACTGGGAAACGCTCCTCTGTTCCGCTTTCAATGGATGGATAATGGCCACAGAGTGTGGAAGCCGACTTGTTCTGACCTAGGGTTGCCAATTCTTCCCCGAAAAAAAGAACCGGCCCTTCAACAGGGGGGTGAATTAAGTGACAGCAGCTCTGAGAGACGCTCAGCTCTTCCTAGACATCGCCGGCGCTGCTTCTCTGGGTCTTGGCACTTAAACAATTGAATGGAGAACGACGAGGAGGGGAAAACGACGCAGGGATCTAAAGTAACAACAACACTACACCATGTGTAGCCGAAGGGGAAAGCTTGTGGAAAGTGCATACGCTTTCACTCCGTCAAGCAGTGGACGGATGGAGCGCCGTAGCGTGTCTTTGTCAAGGTGCCGATCAATCGTTAAGAAAACCAACATCTTCCTAGAAGGTCCAGCCATCGGGAGGCGGGCCGGTCGCCGGCTTCCCCGCGGGCGTCTTGTTTTGTTCTCGCTTTCCCTTTATTTCCTGGTGCTCGAGCTTCCGCCGCGCCCCCGGTGGTCGTTTTGTTTAGAAGTTGACCGTACCCCTCTTCCCACTCCCCACCCCCCCCTTCCCCCGCCCCCACATGGAGTTCTCCTGCCGACGCTCGCCCACGTACTTTCTTCTAATCGCGTGTTCCTGACGGTTGGCTGTAATTCTAGACTCTTTTTCTCGTCGACAAATATTTATTGTCGTGGCTGTTGAAGCTGGGTCGCTTAAAAGAACGCCAAAAATAAGCTAAAAGCACCGCGCTTCGATGGCTGTCAAAAACCGGCCAATGACGGCCGGTCTTACTGCGTGACCGGCCCGGCCTGCTGTCTAAAATCGGCCGGGCCGGTCAAAACCGGCAGGTGGCAACCCTACTCTGACCCCCCACTTTTTAAGAAAGCGACCTTTGTATTCATCGGGGAGGGGACCGAGCCCCTGAAAGCAGCCTTTGTATCCATCGAGGGGGAAGCTAATCCCCGAAAGTCGTCTTTGTTTCGATCGGAGGGGGAAGACGCTAATCTCCCTCTCGTGGCTTCCACAATGCTAAGTCAAAGTCGAAAGATAAAGCAAATATGTACAGAAAGCCAAGACCCTCCTCGCGCGTTGGCCGCAACGTCACGGAAACGATGGGACGCTATTGGATGCGGAGGTGGCGGAGGGATATATGATTCCCTTTGAGGGGCATTTGCCGCTACCTTCTTGACTTGTAACCGACGCAGAAGCGATATTCATGGGAACTCGCAAGACGGGGACAACAGTGAGCCTGATGACCAAGACACCTGCGATGTGCCCAGTAACCGTGAAGTGGTGGACGCGATCAATGTCTTGAGGCGGTTTGCGAGCACACAGCAAGACGAAGACGTGATGCAGGCCATCTGGCTATGCAAACGTCGAGTGATGCCAATATTATGTCAAGAGTGGTCCAGAAAGGTGACAGACTACTTTCATGAAGGCGTCTTCGGTGAGTTTTGTGCACCCGGGAACATTTGTGGAAACTCTTTAACGTCAGCCCCAAATTTCTATGTAGCGAAATTCGGCGTAACGAAGTAAATTCGAATTTTACCCACTTTGTTACATCGAGGTTTGACTGTACTGCGCTCTATGTTATATGGCACTGGAGTTTTTTGTTGACAACGACACGAAAGAAACCATGGGGGAGTAGACGTATACAGCTTCACTGGGTAATAAAAAAATAAATACGCTCTTCAGCAAACCACGAAAAGATTTTTGAACCATGAGAATATAACGACCGATAAAGAACTAAGAGGGCTGATGCTAGATGAAATAGGAAGCACGTGTCGTGCGAAAGTCTGTTTCACATGTACGCCTGCAGGCTTTGAGCACCAAAACTCTTGCGAAAGACATCAAACTTATTGCAAAGTGCCCGTTTTAAAGGACGCACTAACCAACTTGTAAGCAGCGATACAGTGCAGGCGAGCTGGTATTGAATCAATATCTTGTTCCCCGTCCCCATCGACATCTCGTTCCCCATCTCAGGGTCTACAAGATGTCGACTAACCAACGCAACAATTTTCGAAGCAACTCGCTCCGACTCCGTTTTCCTAGCCAAACAGCATTCCCTAGTTGAAGAGCTGGAGGAAAGAAGCTGTCCACGCTGCTTCCGCCGGCCCTCTGCAGCCAGTTGTCAACCTCAGTGCCTGACACTCCAAGGCATTGGCACCCAAGATGCAGTGAGTTCAGAGTTCTTCCAGTCCACCTACCTTGGGCTCCTTTGGGGCAGCTCCGCGAGACTTGCTGGTTGAAGAGTGCACGCTCCCACCAGACGCGCTCGCTCATAGACCGGGGACAGCCGTCGTAGATCACTGCAAAGACAGAGTCGCATTGACCGCCGAGCCAAAGGACTTGGTAAGCATCATGCCCAATGCAGTGTGAAGGGAAGCACTGCCCAAGAATAGCATGCAGAGACCACGCACTTGTCTGCTTGCCTTGAGAATGCTTTCTTTCAAACTGCAGCAGGCAAGATAGGTGCCCAGCCTGTGTCTGGCAGGCCGACACAGAGATATGTGCAATCCGTCCCACGGATGTGGCGGGTGTTAACTTGAACTCAACTATCTCAAAATGTTGGGCAAGTCAAAAGAGTTCCTCGTCATGAAATGAATGTCTATAGGCACAATGCATTTACTCGTCGCTTATCTCGAAAAGATTTCAGGGTGAACCTAAAATACCTCAAAATCTTATTAAGGAAGGTTTACTGTACTTTGCTGTTCAATATTCATTTATAAAATATTTGGCCAAAGCCACTATTTGCTTAGAATTCGCTTTGAACTTAAAATCCGCCATCGCACATGCCTATAGCAGTGATGCAATTGGTTTAAGCAATTTTGGAGCACCTTTTAGAGCCACAAAAAGAACCTTCAAAACTTAAGCATACACTTAATTTCCATTCCTATCACTGAAAATAGTATGTTAAGTCGGGACACTACCCAAAAGGGTTAACTTTAGAACCTTTGGCTTAATATAAATGAAATTTGCAGTATGTACTCGCAGTTGTGAGGCAGAACGCAGTGCAATGTTTCATCTGCGTACATGAAATGTAAAATAAATAATAGTCGTTTTTATCAAAAACACACTGATTCTGTTTAGGAAAACTATCGTTACAAAACTAATGTAATAGCAAACGTTTTTCTTCACTAGATATATGCAGCAGAATGCCTGGAGAACAGACGTTTTCGGATATGTGGCTCTGTGTCTACCACATGCATGTTCGCGAAGTCGATCCCATAATTGACTTCAACGCTTCTTAAGTCGGGGCTACTAAAGCGCAAACACATGTACGACGAAACCGTCCGATCCGACGTGCGGCTCTGCCGGAATGACCTTGGGGGGCGAGGGTTTTCGTAGCACCGGAGAGCGTTGAAAACCCCTGCCTCCGACCGTCGTATTGCCTGATCGGACGTCGGATCAGACGGTTTCGTCGTACATGTCTTTCGCGCTTTAGTAGCCCCCTGAAGAAGGAGTCAAGTCGACCTAGAAACGTTGGAAACATTGTTTGTGGGATTTTAGTTTGAGATTTCTTTGTTTCGGACTGGAAATATGGACAATGTACGCCTTGTTGCTCGGTTTGTTTGATCTTTTAGCAGCCACCGTATAACCACCACAAGCCGAACCTGTCGCAATTTAGTTTGTTTCAGTTTGGCCTTTAGCCCTGACACCGCATCCTACACGTGTCCTATGCCAGGAGGCGCTGTCCAGGCAATACAAAAGTTGAATTGGGGCTATAATCAGAACCATCGTCTCCTTTTCTAAAAAATCGAGGCTGATTTGATTGGCACTTTTGTTTTATGTTGTCCACGGAGAGATCATGGTCGTATTTAACGTCCGGGTACTGTCCGCCGCTGCTCAGCACGTGCTTTCAGCCATCGTCTCCGAGCAGTGTCAAATGGCGCCGATTCATATTTAACTTTATTTGCTTGGCTCGACTTTTGTTTTGTGCCATGCATCTGGGAAGCCCGTCGAATCCACAAAGGGATCGTGGTGGTATAGACAAGCAAGAAGCGCTACGACGTCCACTGCCGCTGTTCTTTGTTCATAGTTTAGTTTATGAACAACTTGACCGACATCATCCGGACATTCAAAAAGTTCAGGGACGTGGATGGTGCACTCGGTATGGGTCGTCGTGCAGCCACCCAACGTGAACCACTGAAATCCAAAACGATCTGATCGATCACAGAAAGGCGAAGTGCCATGCAGCAAACTAGCGACCTGTTTGTCCAACCATTTAATATCTAAGTGCCAATACAAGGCTTTTATGGGTGAATTATTTTTTTCGGACTGCTCTGATTATTAGGACTTGTTCAAGATCCCGACTGAATCCGAATAATTGGTCGGCGACAGCAACCCAAAAATGGGAAATCAACAAGCGGGCGGCTGCCACACTCCTGCATAACAGGGGAACCGATTGCAGATACAGCTAAAGACTTTCGCAAGCGTACGGCATTAACTATCGACGGCTTCCACAAAATCGATGGCACCTGGTGGCCAAAAACGAGAAAACTGTGGCGCAGGTTCGTTCGCCGGCTTTCTAGAGCGAATCGGATATCCGCAATGACCAGCGGTCTAATGAAGGAGCTGCGAAAGTTGGTCGGAAAACACCTGACGAAAATCGCTAATAGCCGGGTCCGAGCGCAGAGCCCGGCCACAGAAGAGAGGTGTCACCCTCGCAGCCCCTGAGGGTGACCTCCGCAAAGCGGCTGGAGCAGGCGGTCGCATTGGCGCCCGATGACGCCGGGCCGACAGCGGCACTGCCCGGTGACCGGGTGGCAGCGGTCGCTGTAGGGAGCCATTGGCGTAGCAGTCGCACGGGTAGCAGACGTCACTGCCCTCGGGCTGGTAGTGGTTCTCCTGGAGAAGAAGGGCGAGTCAGCAAGATGCCCGACAAACGCCCGCCGATTTCGGGGCGCCGGAGCGGGCTTTTGACGTGTGCCTCTACTGTCCCGCGCCGAAGGCGGTCCCGAAATGGTCTGCACCGTGTGACGTTTCAACTTTTAAATGTGCTTACTCCGTGGGCCACGGATCGGGAAAGTGGGGTGTACCTGACAGAAGCACTCCCTCGTAGTCTTGTTGCCAGTCCGCGTGGTAGCCCCTGTGCACGGGCAGTGGCAGGGGCCGCACACAGGGGTACCCCACCAGTTGAAGGGGCAGGGCTGGCTGCGGGCCTCCCGCAGTAGCGGCCCCAGCGGCTGGGCTCGCAGACACACTCGAAGCCCCCGGCGCGGACGCGGGGACGCCACGCACTGGCCGGACTCGCAGGGGGACAGGCTGCAGGCCGGCACGCACTGACCCCACGAGCCTGGAATGGGGTCACGGCATTCGAGGTTGGCATGAAGGAACCCAAGCGACACCCGCCAGAGGGTGGCCGGTTGAGGAGAAGTTCAACGAGACCGGCTGTTGGGCACCAACAGAGTACACAGAACGGAGCAGAAAAGGACGGTAGTAGAAGATGCACGTCAAATGCAGCACCGACTATCGAGCAAGTCGGTCATCAGATGTCCAGAAAGGAAAAGGTTAGTCTGCCAGGGTACGATGACAAGAGACTGTGGACGAGAAATTTAGCTGGTGCAGTATGACTGCTAGATCTTTGAAGCACAGTCGGGCAGGAAGTTAACTACACAACCCATAAAGTACCTCCTCCAGAGTTTCCAAGTATTTTCTAAAGTACGCCGTCACCAGGTTGTTTAGCACAGAGTCTGTTCAATGAGTCGTTTGTACGCCTCTCGTACAAAACTGAGGTTCAGGCCGTGCAACTTCGCGAGCTAAGACAGAGTCCTTAAAAGGAGGAGAGGTCACATTCTATGCGGAGTCATTAACTCTTTGCCCCGATGCACGTCGTGTAGTAGCGATACACAACCGCATGCCAGTTTGATGCTTATTCAGATCGGAAACGGGCAGGGATAGGAATTGAACCCAGGATCCCGAGTTCTGTAGCGCAAACTTTTGCTTCATGCACTGAGAGCCGCTGTGCGGAGAGCCACTGTGCATTAAAGTGCTCAGCCACCGATCTCCCCTCACCGTTATCAGAGTGTCATTTTCTTTCACCACAAATACAGACATAAGAGAAGAGGAAACAGAGAGAAAACAAGACATCCCTCAAAACATTCCACATAACACCACCAAAAAAATAAAACAAGAAGAAAAACTTTTATTTATTATTATTGGACTGGTACATCTACGATGCTATTGCATGGAATGGTTCGATGGAGGATTGCCCTGTCCGGTTTCCTCTGTTGCTTCGTTTATGTCAGTGTATTTTGTTGTGAAAGAGAATGACATTCGACAGCGTTGTGCTTGCATGTCTTTTACTTGTCCTTGTGCCCTTTTTGTGCTGTTTTATTTGTTCAGATCAAATGAATCAGAACACGATCTGCCCGATCTGATTGAAT
>JAZHYW010038868.1:0-11022 GCA_037355805.1 Ixodes ricinus | reverse complement strand
GTATATCTTCAGTCACTGACGTCGCATGAAGCACGGGGTGTGGCGCGTCCAATTTATTTGTGGGTCCGCAGCCTCGGAACGAAGAAGAAATCTTTGATAAGAATTTGTTGTTGTTGTTGTTTTTTGTTAAAATATACTATCTTCAATCAAACTTATTCCGACTAGATTATGACAGCCTGTTTTGTTTCCAGAATCTGCCACGTTCTTGGAGCAGGTGTTTCTTTCACCATCTGGCATAACAAATAATCTCGCCAACAAAGCTCGTTGAAATGGACATTGACAAGCTATTTATTCTTCAGAACGTTTTAACTACATACCAATCTACGTGTATTCCAGGACCCATAAAACACAATGATGACCCAAATGCGGGCTTCTTTCTGCTCAAAAAAATGAGTAGCAAATTGCTGGAATATTGTGTTGCACGTGAAACGTGTGGCGTCTACGCTCTCGGCGCTTTTTATAGGTTAGTTTAGCCACTGGCTTAACGCCTGGCATGTGGACTGGATTAAGATTCCTGGAATGGAGATACCGACGCTAAGCCGGGTTTTAAAACCGTGTGACAGGGTGTCAAGTTGCTATCCACCGGACGCAGAGCGGATGCCCCGCAGTGTTCTTCCGCCAAATAACACTCAAGGCGATGTGTCCTGAGATGCACGAAGACACTCGCTTAATAATATAAATGGTCTGGGATCGATGTTTTACTGCGATGGCCTGTTCGCCCCATTTAAAATGGTGGCGTTGTCCGAAATCGGCGTCTGACGTTATTACCTGGCTCAGCCAATCTCAGCTTCGAGGTAATCGGCGGTTTCACAAAGTTTCTGGACCCCCCCCCCCCCCCCCCCCAAACAAGGCACAAGAATCAGGTCTTCGGGTCTTCAGACACGCTTTCGTACTTTTTTATGTTGACCTCAAAGCGCTCAAAATATTTTAAAGTAAGTTAGTATGCCATATTATTCGCCTATTTTTTTTATAAAAGTATTGGAATTCGTAGAACGTGTTCTTGATAAACACTAAAACATCAAAAACAAATTGATTAAAAAAAAACTGTGACCGCGTAGTTGCTGAAAGAATCTTCACCACTGCCGTAGACTGACATCATAATGCGGACAAAGGTTCTCTGGTTTCAGTTTTACTCTTTTTTTACATTAATAGGCAACTCTGCACTAAACAATAAGTTTTGTTTTAAACCCGTAATACACTCAGGCGCAAGTCACATGAAGTGGAAGGCGACATCTCTTATATATATTGGTTCTATAAGTTTTGTTTTAAGCCCGTAATGCACTCAGGCGCAAGTCACATAAAGTGGAAGGCGACATCTCTTATCTATATTGGTTCAATACACATCGTGAACAACAAGTGAGAAGTTATTCGCCGGGATTCCGAGTCAGAACATCCAACGCGTCAAAACATCCATCGAGTCAAAACATCCATTCGTGGATGTTTTGTCTCGATGGATGTTCTGACTCGATGGATGTTTTGACTCGGATGGATGTTCTGACTCGATGGATGTTCTGACTCCATGGATGTTTAGACTCGGATGGATGTTCTGATTTGATAGATGTGTTCACCCCACCGATGTTTAGACTCGGATGGATGTTCTGACTCGATGTATGTCTTGAGCCAATGGATGTTTTGACTCTGATGGCTGTCATGAATATTTTGACGAGTTGAATGTTCTATCGTTTTTTGCCTGAAAGGAGAGAGCTGTTCTGTAAACAACTTTTGACGATATGCTAGGCAAGGGCCGTTTGGATACGCTCGTAGATAAAATTTAATCATTTATGAAGGACAAAATCGAGTTCGTTATTGGACGGAGATGGATAAGATGTGTTCTTATTTCTTTACTATTATTCGAGCTGTGACTGCCTTTACGATTTTATTATCTCATTAAGACTTTGTCAGTTATTTAGGCGATTCAGTGAGCGTGCGTTTTTATATGTATTCTGTGATTCCGATTTCTTAAATATTCCTCTACCAGTGTTAGTTACTTTTTGTTTATTTTCTGTTTTGTAAGATAATTGCTGTTGTTTTCCTGTATCCCTGCTTAAACCGCTCACAGTTTCTAGTTTTTATTAATAAATAAATAAACAAAATATTAAAGTTAATATCGTCAGGGGCATGTAAACGGAGCGAAATAATTTTCTTTTGTTTTATCACTGTATTAAGGGGTGTACGCTCGTCAGTGACCCTGTGTTTTTCTTGTAGCTTAACGGAGCGTAAAATAAAACAGTTTTTTGTGGTCTGCTCAGTATTAAAATCAGGTAGGACACGACGGCGCAGTGGCAATGGCTCTCGAAAGCGGCGAGCGGTAATGTTACGTAATCACGCGACGTGGTTTTAGATTGGATTTTACTTGCATCGCCGGTGAAATCCGCTGCTTTGCCGTCTCGGCCGGCGTTTTATTTGCTGTCATTTGACCCGCGCAGCTCGAGAGCACACTACAGTGCGATTCGTGGCAGCTACCTGACCCGCAGACAATGGATAAGGCCGTTTGAATGCATATAAAAATGCTAGGTATTTAAATCGCCCTTGGAAAAAAACAGTGTGACAGCGATTTTTTTATTTTAGCTTGGTGTATGTCAATGCGTTCCTATGAGATTCGGAAAGAAACAAATATTTTTTCCAGGCAATGTGGGGTAACAAATTTTAGCAATTCATTCAAAAGCAACGTGATAAAAATCATCCAAATGAAGAGAACATTATTATTCACACGAAAAGTTACAGCACTCTGAAGCTTGTGAAGGTGAAACATTTTTCAAGACAGAATGGCTCTGTTTAAAAGTATTTTGCTATCGCCACATTATTTAAACTTTTTCTTTTTTTTTTACATTGAGGTGGGAGCAGCAGGGCGCGCAATGGGTTGGCTCCGAGTCTGCGCGATTGCTCGAGGGAACAAAATACTGTTGTCGGCGAATTACGCAACGGAGAAATTTCTTCACTGAAATTAATTTCACCTCGCCAGTCAATTCCTTCCAATTTTGTGTTAAGCCTCTGAATTATTTCAGGACACTCTTGTCCCAGACGTTCGCCGTGATCAATAACGTTATTCCGAGAGAATCGTAGCTTTATTTCGTGTTTTTTTCTAAAGTTGGTTTCACTCTCGGACAAAGCACTCTACACGAATTCGCTCAATTGTATATAAATAGTAGTTTTTAAATTACGGAACCACTATCGGAACAAATTTTACAGTTTTGTTTTTTCATGTATTATAACTGTTTAGGTATTTGTACCCTGTCGTAGAGTCTATACACTCATTTTTGTCCCGATTACTACTACCAGACCCAACGTAGTGCATATCGTTCGCATAAGGCAATTTGGTTGAATAAGACACCGAGACATCGTGAGGCATTCAAACAGTTCCATTCAAGGAAACTGGCCAATGCGTGCTGTTCGGTTCATTCTACGGAAGAACGCCAAGGATTGTAATTCTGTCCAGATAGTTAAGGACATCCTGAATTGTCGGGACTGCAGATGAAAAATAGCCAAATATACTCAGTGACAAAAATAAAACACGAACACGAGGAACCATACATCCAGATCACTGACCAAGGTGGTTGATCAAGTGTATCCCCGAAACTGGAACTTGGCAAAATTCGTAGCCTCGAGCCGGCAAAAATTCATATATATTGTTCTTGTTTTTTTTTGTTTTTTTTTTTCAATTCAAATACTGTAAACGACTTAATTTGCGCGAGGACCTAATTTTCGAGAATTTCGCGTATAATCTACAATTCGCGAAAAATCAGATCCCGCGAACAATTCGGGCAAAATTTCAACACACAGGGAGCTGCAGTGAGGTGATAGCGGCTGGCGAAAATTAGAGCCCACGAATAATTCCGATTTTTCAACTTTGGCCTGATTCGCGAAAATCTGAGCCCGCGAAAATTATGTCGTTTACAGTAATAATGTTTTGAATCAGATGGATGTTCTGACTCGTTGGATGCTTTGACTCGGATGGATGTTCTGACTCGATGGATATTTTGACTCAGTGGATGTTTAGACACGGATGGATGTTCTGACTCGATGGATGTTTTGACTCGATGGATGTTTCGACTCGTATGGATGTTTTGACTCGTTGGATGTTCTGACTCTGGTGTCACGTGACCTCTTGGATGTTTTGACCCGATGGATGTTCTGACCCAATGGATGTTCTGGCCATAAGCGATTCGCCAGCATCTTCAATGAAAGGTGTAGTGCTATCGAAATTTTTGAGCTTGCACTGAAGCCGATATTCATGAAACGCCGTGATAATGAAGACATATCTAAAACATTGATGACGTTAGTAGATATGTCTCATAAAAAGGAACTGTCATTGTCATTCAGCACACTGTTTGTGCGCATCTCTTCGTCCTTCGTAACGTCTTTACACTCGTTTATATTTTCTCTTTTTTTATTTGTTCTTATGACTGCCATTTCGCGGAGAAAGAAAAATAACGCGCATTTCATAGGTTATCAATGTTAAGTGTTAATTCTAAGCGGTATTTTCTGGGGAAAAAAGAGAAACTGTTATTGCACAGCCTATTTGAACAATAAAAGGGCATTCCGTTTCTGTTAAGCAGTCTATGAATTTTCCTTCCAATATTATCAGTGCATAAACATTTATAAAACTGTATATTACAAAATTACCACATAGTAATAATCGTGGATTCAGGCTTGAACTTTCATACGTCCACGTCTGTACGAATGGAGGGGAAACGAAACATTGCCCTTCTATTTGTAAAGAAGTGAGCATGCCAGTGCACTTCCATCTCGTAAACATGTTAATGTCACTTTCGCAACACTCAGAGGTAGCGTCTATCAAAAATGTCATCCACGAGTCTACTTAACCGCATAGTTTATAACATCAAAGATACTGCAAAACGTACACTTTCCGGCGAAGAGTATGGTTATAAAATTTAGACAAATGCAAAAGAACTGCAAGCGGAATACACTGTCTGCAGAAATGAAGGCAGATGAACTCTAAGAGATATAAAACCTTACAACACACCAACAGAAATGCCGGCGGAAATACTCATAAAAAGGAACACCCTTCAAAGGGCGCTAAAGGGGCTTCAAAATTAAGCAAAAAACGAGCGTGTTGACAACAGTATTAGAAGATGAGGAAGATACATAGAAAGGGGACGGGCAACAGTTGCTGTCCGTCCCCCTTTCTGTGTATCTTCCTCATGTATAATTAGGGCTTCAAAAGTTTAAAAAAAATACAGACTTCATTCGTTTTGGTAGCGGATACCTGCCGATGACACGGGTTTATTGTTCGCCGGTATGATGTTATGATTCCGAGTCAGAACATCCAACGCGTCAAAACATCGATCGAGTCATTTCATCCATTCGTGGATGTTTTGTCTCGATGGATGTTCTGGCTCGATGCATGATTTGACTCGGATGGATGCTATGACTCGATGGATGTTTTGACTCCAGAAATGTTTAGACTCGGATGGACGTTCTGACTCGATCGATGTGTTTACTTCATAGATTTTTAGACTCGGATAGCTGTCATGGATATTTTGACGAGTTGAATGTTCTATCGTTTTTTTGCCTGAAAGGAGAGAGCTGTTGTGTAAACGACTTTTGACTATATGGTAAGCAAGGACCGTTTGCTTACGCTTTAGATAAAATGTAATCAATTATGAAGGACAAAATAGAGTTCGTTATTTGACGGAAGTGGATAGGGTATGTTTGTATTTCTTTACTATTATTCGAGCTGTGGCCTGCCTTTGCGATTTTATTATCTCATTGAGACCTTGTCAGTTATTTAGGCTATTCAGTAAACGTGCGTTTTCATATGCATTCTGTGATTCCGATTTCTTCAATTTTCCTCTTCCAGTGTTAGTTACATTTTTTGTTTATTTTCTGGTATGTAGGATCATTGCTGTTGTTTTCCTTGATCCCTGCTTGAACCACTCGTGGTCTGTAGTTTTGATTAATAAATAAATGAACAAAATATTAAAGTTAATATCGTCAGGGGCATGTAAACGGAGCGAAATAATTTTTCTTTTGTTTTTATCATTGCATTAGGGGTGTACGCTCGTCAGTGACCCTGTGTTCTTTCTTGTAGCTTAACGGAGTGTAAAATGAAACAGTATTTTGGTGGTCCACTCAGTATTAAAATCAGGTAGGCATACGACGGCGCAGTGGCAATGGCTCTCGAAAGCGGCGAGCGGTAATGTTAGCGTAATCACGCGACGTGGTTTAAGATTGATTTTACTTGCATCGCCGGTGAAATCCGCTGCTTTGCCGTCTCGGGTGGCGTTTTATTTGCTGTCGTTTGACCCACGCAGCTCGAGAGCACACTACAGTGCGATTCGTGGCAGCTACCTGACCCGCAGACAATGGACAAGGCCGTTTGAATCCATATAAAAATGCTAGTATTTAAATCGCCCTTTGGAAAATAACAAAAAAAAAACAGTGTGACAGCCATTTTTTTTTTATTTTAGCTTAGTGTATGTCAATGCGTTCCTAAGAGTTTCGAAAAAAAAAGCTATTCTTTCTAGGCAATGTGGGGTAACAAAATTTTAGCAATTTATTCAAAAGCAATCTGATAAAAATCATCCAAATGAAAAGGCGGGCGATATTGTTATTCACACGAAAAGTTGGAGCACTCTCAAGCTTGTGATGGTGAAACATTTTTCGAGACAGAATGTCTCTGTTTTAAAAGTATTTTGCTTCGCCTCATTAATTTGAGGGAGAACAGTTTTTTTACATCGGTGTGGAGCAGCAGAGACAGCGATGGGCTGGCTCCGAGTCTGCGCGATTGCTCGAGGGACCAAAATACAGATTCACACAAAACAACCAAGTCACCAAACTCCTGTTCCTCGAACTTCCGTTCCGGTACGCGCGTATTCTCAATTATCTTCGAGGTCGCCGATGTACCCACGTCTTCTTACACACTCCCCTGTCACCAAGATCGTGCTATCACCCTGTCGCTTCCTTCCCTCACAAAAAAATTATATCCGTGGCTTATCTGAGAGATTTCCAGATAGCGGCCATATCAAAATTGGCCACAGAGTAACCTGATATGGTATATCTCGCTGATATGTGCCTCACAACGTATGATATAGCCTGATATCCCGGGCCAGGTACTGGAAATCCCAGACCCGGCCTCGTGCAGAAAATTCAGATCTGGCCAGGTATATCAAAAGGGCAAAAGCCTAAAATCAGCATCTCTATATCTTTTTGGCCAAGCATCTACAACTCTCCCAAGCGCCTCCTGCCGCACTCGAGGAATTATGCAGTGAACGCCCTAGCGACGTCGCTGGATTTCTTGACCAATTCGCATGGTTACACAGTTTCGAGTGTAATTCGTAGTCTACCCTGAACGAAGCGTTCCAAAGGGTTCTCATGGACTGAAAACATATCACTTTTTGAAACTTCTCGTCAATGGCAGCGTTTATGATACCGTTACATGAGGTTCAACCTTCAACTAGGCTGATGCACGAAATCTCTTACCTCAGGGTATCATTACCTCGTGATTGTTGTTTTGGCAGGAGTTGCCTAAAAGCCGAGAAATCACAACACCAAAACCGGAGTTAGCTCGGATTCAGCGGAGCTGTTTTCTTGCATTTTAGCGTTTCTAACCTAATCATCAGCGTCTTTGAAGCTGCAGGCGGAGAATGATAATAATGTAAAGAGATAACGTCCGCAGCATCATCCAGGTTGAAGGTTGAACAGGAATGCACAGTACGGCCCGGTGAAGCGGAACTGTAAAGCGATATGACAGGCAGAAACAGATACGATGCACACTTGTCTATAACGCGCGGCGTGCAGCTTTCTTCCAGGCGCTGAGCTGGGACAGGCATTTCGCGGCAACTAAGCTAGCCGTGAATGGTGCAACCTATGCGAACGGCCCGCTCGATGAATGACCTGCCCGCTCTATCAGCTGATAAGCGTATTGCAAAAGTAAAGGTCGCTTGGCGCAGATATATTTGCCATGGATGACGGCATCGCTGATACGCCTTTCATGCGTTTACAGTTTGTTTATTGTTCAAGCAATGATGTTTGTGAAAAGCGTGCAGGCAGCCTTCTGTGTTCGCCGGCAGCCGAGAAGAGAGGCGGACACCCCTCAGGCGGGCTCGCCCATGTTGCGACGCGTGACTAGCTGGGGTTGCCGCGAATGCCGCCGAGTCCTAGCGCTCCCCGGAGTGCCGCATCGCTCGCGCAGCAGGATCTCGTGGTGGCGATGCAGCATCTGCACAGGGAGTTTAATGCGACGCTTGTTCAGGGTGACTCCTGAGATTAGCACTCAAAACTGTGTAACCAAAGAATTCGTCGAAAATTTCCGATCATCTAGGCAGCTGAAGGAAACACCGTCCCTCGATTCCCCGGAGGTACGGGCCGAAGTGCTTGGGGGATCGAGCAAATTATCTATTCCGCTAATGTTAACACTTCAGAGCAGGTAATTTCTACATTGAAATCCTCGTGAAAATTCAGCAATCAAATAAACGCCAACTTAAAGCACTTGCAGCTGAAGTTTTGGGATTATTCAAAGTGCTTAACATTTAACGACAATGAAGTCGTCCACATTTTGCCAGTTAACAAAATAAAATGTTTAGCCCATAGCCTCCTTTATACTGATAATGCCTGCCCAATGCGTTGGCTACCCCGCTAATGCTTCGTCTCGTCGTTGCGCCTGCTTCCATCATATTATGCTACCAGAGGCGCCAAAACCCCATACAAAAATGCAGACGACTCTTCTACGCTGCCCGCTGCTACCTGATCCACTTTGATGCCGCCGGTGAACTGAATGCGTTCGCCTGTGACTACCAGGCTATAGCGCAGTGAGCTGCCGTCGAGTATAGATTTTATAGTAAAAGTCACTATACCTGCTTCACAGCTTTCATCGTCCCGGTTTCGTTTCTACGCCAAAATGTTGCAGATCCTGGTGCTTGTCCTATCGACAACAGAAGTCAATGCAAAATAAAAAGGAGACGAAGACAGGCTGGCGGACAGCACCACGACGTTGAAACAGACGACCGCCAGACGTTTAACGTTGGCTGCCAGCCTTAGAGGCCGGGAAAACATTCCGGCCCACCGTGATGCCCCATATTTGGCACTCAAGTGCGCTTTTTCTCAAGACCGCGTGAGACGAGGTCCCTCAAGCGACGAAACACCTGCGCACACCGCCTGAAGCACTCTGACAGAATATCTTGAGGCGCATTTTCAACCTGTTCGCGCAAGCGCACAGTCCCTTTAATGTTTTGACCAGGGTGTCTTGTGGTCCGCACTGTTTTTCACGCATGCAGTTCTACCAGTCGGTGACAGGCCAGGGCGCGAGCGTGGAAGTCTCGCCATGCCTCTTCTGCCTGCTCAGCTGGAGCAAACGGTGGAGGAGGGTCGCCTGCCACGCGCCACCGCCAGCGGAGAGAGGGAGGAGGCCACTTCGTACTGACGCTGTCACCGAGCTACAGCTGCTTTAACGATTAGATAGTGGCTTGTTGGACTGAATCTTCTTGGGGTCAAGCTTGCCGATCACGGACGCCGGCAGTTTGTGTTCTGACCTGAAAATGCGAAGTACATGGACGTTGCAGGAAATCTCTGTAACGAGCGGCATCTTTCTCTGCCTTGCGCATTCTTTAGAGCCCCATTTGAGTGAATAAGGTATCCACCACAGTCCTCAAATGGCCGCATGTAAAAAAGGTTTTTTCGTGTCATACTTCGTTTTTTTTTTCAGTTAAACCTTGCTAAGTTCTTCATGTGCGCCTAACTACCCTCGTTTCAGATGCTCCTGTTGGATGTCTTAGTCCTAAATTCCTGTCCTGGTACCTGAGGAGGGAATCACTAGAGATAGAAACCTGCTTAATGACCCGTTAGGAGTGCCACGCGAGAGTCTTGGTGCATGGCAAAGGTCACCGGGAGTAAGGCGGTATGATGCGACAAGATGTAGCACGTAAGGAGTCACAGCTAGTACAAGGTGCTGAAGTGCCTATGATCAATCAATGTAATGAAATGACCGCGCGTGTACGCGTGGCGTCACGATGTGCGTGCACGAGCCACAGACAGCCTCGTGCTATGGAGCTATGCCGGCTGTAGAGCTCTGCGGGTGGAATGACGACCGAAAGAAGTTACTCGTGTTACAAAAAAATTACGTGATCAAGTGACCTATTGATCACGTAAGGTCACGATACCACGTAACCTAACATGAAAACGTACGTTATCACGTAACTTAACGTGATAACGTTAGCTACCCTTCGCTACATGTGAACTGTAGCAGCAGACAACGGACAAGCGTCAGTCTGCATTTCTGTATGGGGTTTTGGCGCCCCTAGCAGCAAATATGCGAAGTAGGCGACGACGACAAAGAAAGCCACTGGGCAGGCATTTCCAGTATAAGGAGGCTATGGTTTAACTTCTTTAAACTTCTTAATATATTGAAAACCGGCCGCCAGATAAAGCTGTATATACGCCAGATAAGGCTGTGTATACGCCAGATAGAGTCTGTATATACGCCATATCAGGCTGCTATATACGCCAGATAGGTCTGTATATACGCCAGATAAGTCTGTCATATACGCCAGATAAGTCTGTATATACGCCATATCAGTCTGTATATACCAGGGACTCAAACCGTAACCAAAACCGAAACCGAAAACCGTTTAGGAACGAAATTTTTCAGTAACCGTAACCGGAACGAAACCGTTATTTAAAATTTATAAAAACCGTAACCGTAACCGTAACTGAAAATTATTAACCGGTAACCGGTTTTAACCGATATTAACCGAAATATAAATATATTTGTTTTTCTCAAGTATGACTTGAGGAGAGACCTTTAAATGCTGTAGCCATTTGACAGAGATACTCTCAGCGAGTGGTGCATCTGGTAATATATTTCCGTTCAATCTAACTTCAGGATTAAGAATACTTAGTTGGACTCAGTGGTCGAGCTTATAATAAAAAAAAGTCTGTTCCTAAATCTGCCACACTCCTACATCGCTGCATGTATTCACTACGTGTTGCCTTCAGGGTATTAACCAGGGTTGTAAATTACCTAGGTACAAGTATCAAATCGGTATCTAGGTTTACTTTCGTTGT
>JAZHYW010038866.1:0-71777 GCA_037355805.1 Ixodes ricinus | reverse complement strand
ACGTATTGCTCATGAGCGACTTTCCCTCTCGTCTCAATTTAAAAAGAAATGTACTTCAATGTGATATTGAAAATTGATATTTGTAAAAAATGTGAATCTCGACAGCTACTCACGGAGTCCACTGGCCGAGGGCCTGCAGCTCAAGCCACTGACGTGACAGACGAAACCCGGTGACTCGAAGACGTGGAGATAGAGGAGGCATGTTCAGTATTTTCGATGACCATATACTTTCTTGTGCCTAATGCATGATAATGTGTAACACGCATTATCGATAATATGCGATTTAGTTGAGATGTGGATAGGACTTAATGTTGTGTATACATTTGTAAGAAAGTGAAATAAAATGTTTCACACTCCCAGTTTCTATAAAAGTGCATGAAGAACTATGGTGCAATGTTTGCAGACTAAAAAAAAAATGGTTTCTGATCTGTAACATAAGTACATCGCCACAATTAACGTTTTTAAAATTGTATCTGTAAAAAGTCTTTTAGAACTGTTTTTTTCACTCACGATTGTACCGTGCTCGCGAAACCATCGGCAAAGGGGCCCGCTTCGCTGCAGTGCACCCTTGTCTCGAAGGAAGCATATTCAGTGGAGCTAATATGGCCCTTAAGATTAAACTTTGAATATCTCAGAAATTAAAAAAGCAAAACCAATAGAGACAAATATAGACATGCACGCTAATTCATGCATTCTTTTTCTACAGATCTATGCTAACACAAACATAAAAGAAAAATCTGCTTTTCTGCTCTCGGGACCAAGTGCCCAGCCTCATTTTTTTCACGATTGCCTTTATGGCACCACTATGTTCCTGCTGCAGGTTCCCTACGAGGTTGGCATTGTGCGGCAGTTTCCCTTCACCTCGACACTGCAGAGGATGAGCGTCGTGTGCCGGACTCTGGGCAGGCGCTACATGGACCTCTATGCCAAGGGGGCCCCCGAGATGATACACTCCCTCTGCGACCCAGCAACAGGTGTGCACATCTTTCCTAGCTGCATCGCTGACATCTTTTGGACAGCACTCAACACGCCAATTTCATTTCTAAAACAAAGCCAGTGCGACCTTATCATACTTTGTTCACCCTAGGCTGGCAGTGCAGTGCTCGCTGGACCAACCAACCACCTCTCTTTCATCACCTGGCCTTGCTCTCTGCATGTGGGCACAGGCGACATTCTGGTCACATGGTGAAAAAGAAACTTATGACTGGCCCAACGAACATGTGGCGTTCACCGTACCGTCGGATTAAGGGTGAACAGAGTATAGTGCCACTGTGATGCATGCTGTAAAGTTATTTTAAGGCATTTCGTGGCAGGCGGGCAAAGTAGGTGAAGAACAGCCCGAGGCTTGTAATGCGATGCCTCGGTGGCTTCGTGACAGGTTACCTCGCACCGCAATCCAGAAAGCATGATATACTGATAGGCATCGATCTGCTACAGTTGGAAAAGTTGCTCCACATTTTTATCAGTGTTTTCCAGAACTACTACTGTTGACCAGAGCGGAAGATGGGAAAAATTCCGCCCTTGTTGATTGTTTATAGTAGTCCCCAACAACTTTAGAATGACGGGAATTACAGTTCCAGTTGTCATTCCCATTGCGAGCTTCAACAATTACATATACTTTTGAACATTATCTGGAGTCGCACAAGCTTGAAGCGTGCATGTACTATTAAGTTTCTGCTGGAACATTTAATGGTGCACTGGCCTTCAAAAGCAGACACTATAGGGTATCAGAATACTCTCCAACTGCACTCAGCCCTGATGGCAATATGGAATGATAACCGCTAGAAAACTTGAAAGCAGTGCATAGTCCACTGTGGATGCCTCTGGATCACTTTCCCTTGTGGGAAAGTGATCCAGGGCATCCACAGTGGACTGTAGAGTCAAACCTGTTTATATCGAACTCACAGAAAAAGTCTACCAGTTCGGCATAGTGGGTAATTTGATATAAAATTTTTAATGAATTTGACTTTCAAAAATCCACTTTCTGCTGACATATTACACAATGAAATGGCCTTGCATCTTCTGCAGCTTTCTCTTCATTGCATCTGCGATAACAATATTTTTCTACGCTATCGACGGACTCCAAAATGCTGAGGCCACTTGCCTTCTATATTCGCGCATTAGCGCCGAACTATGCCGAGAGGACGTCCGAGCAGGGGCACCTTCTCCTGCAGAGCCTTGTTTTGCTCTGCAAGTTGGCTTTCCCCTAAGGCTTTCGGCTGCGTTAGAGAAAGCCAGCTAGCAGAGCAAGCTGGCTTTTTTTTTTCTCAGGAGCACAAAGCACCCTTTCCCTGCTAACAGAGTTTTCTTTTTTTTTTTTTCTAAATAATTAACGCGATTGCTTGTAAAAAAAAGAAGAAAGAAAAGAAGTCAACGGTGTTTTGCAAGCTAGCTTTCCCCCAATGCTGCCATTAGTGTTGGGGGAAAGCCAGCTTGCAGGGCAAAACGGCAGTCTTGGCAGTTCGATATATCGGTAGCAGCTGCTATTTTTGTTTGATGTAATCATAGTTTTTGCTATATATTATCACTGTAACATTACTGTGCACAAGAATTGTTCGATGTAAGGGATAATTCGATGTAAAACGGTTCGATATAGTCGGGTTTCACTGTAACAGGGTAGCTTGCTGGGCTGGCTGGTTGAATGACATATGTGAAAAACAGCGCGAAAAAGGACGTGACATAAAGTAGAAGACAGACACAGGCCATACGCTGACTAACAACTGAAGGTTTACTGGAACTTCCATGCGCATATAGTGGCACGGGCAAGTACATGCTCTTCTTTTTCCTTCCACAGAGCTAAATGCAAATAAAAAAACAATAAAAAAATGTAAGAAGAAAAGAAAAATCTACAATGGCACAAGAAAACCTTAGGCCCGAATGATGCGTTCGCACAACTTTTGGGACCATATCGGGACGTTGCGAAACGTATGATCAATAGCAATAGTAGGATTTGTGTTTTCGACGACTGCACGAGAAAAGGTATAACTCATGCGCTGCGCTACGCCCCGTTTGCACCATGTTCACACCACGTTCAGTACACAGTTTTTACCTTTACGGATCGCGTGTGACACCATACTAAGGACGGACACAATTATGAAACTGTAGTTCCCTGTTCGTCAGATGCACTGACGTGACACTGATGCCGTGATCTGGTCCACAAATAAGTATACGCGCGGCTTCCATGATCTCTCTCTCCGGCTTGCCCAGAGAGAGAGAGATCATGGAAGCGGCTCTTATACTTTGGCGTGGCGACGGCAAAGCAATGTTTTCACCCACACTGAAAGTGACGAAAATTCAAGATGGTGGTGCCCTTGTGAAAAAGGTCTATTCTCTACATAGAAAAGAATAAATTTGCGTGGTCAAATATTAAAGAAACGTTTCCCAAGAGTCCCTCCTTGCAATAATGAGGCACTTGCAAATTTTTCCTTTGAATTTATTAACTAGAAAGTTAATAAATTCACGACATCTGTCATTGTAAAGCCTACATTTTATGCTCAGCACTTCAAGCATCTTATGTTTATGGTATTAATTTTTGAACAAGATTAAATTACTATTAGTTATTATTTAATTCCAATAATCTTGAATTACATCTAAAATTTTGATAAATACTATATTTTAATTTAGCATGTTTACATCCCAATGTTGACATTTACAGCCCACTCTTTTGCCGTTCATAATTTGTTACACACTGTTCTTTTCCGTTTTTGCTGCTGCTCATCCAAATCGATGACTTCCCCATTTTGCTTCGCAGTTCCAGAGAACTACTTTTCGACGTGCTTCGAGGATACACCCTGCAAGGCTTCCGTGTCATGGCCCTTGCATACCGTCCGCTCGAGAAAAAGCTCACATGGCACCATGTGCAGCGAGTTGGGAGGCAAGTGTACTACTACCTGGCTTCATGTCCGACCCTTTGTTGTGGCACTTTGATCGTCCATAGCTCACGTAGAATGCACTCCGTCAGAGGCCTTCGAGAAAGGGGTTCAGTGTGATGGTCCGGGGAAATCTATTAGATGGGACCTTTGTCTCTTCCCAAATTCATTTTACTGCAACACAGCAGTAAGGTGTCTTAATCGAGAAAATATTGTTGTTGGACAGTTTCCATGTTGTTGTTTTTTTTCTTGTTTTTCCGGGCAGAAAAAGGATGATTCAGCTAAATTACCAAACTTTCTGCATCAAGACTGAAGTAGTGTTACGTACCTTATGATGCAGGAGAGCATCGTATGAGATAGGAACTTTTTCATGCTGACAAATAAATTGTTATGCATGACTGAAATTTAAGATTTTCATTTAACTTTTCGTTGACCCCGACATTTCGAAAGACTGACTCACCAAATTAATATATTTTTGAAAAGTGCCATAAACTTTATATACCAACATATTCTTCGAAAGTTCATAAAATTAAAAGCTACTTATCTGGTCTATATCAGTTACTAAAAATTGGCCACATAAAAAAAAAAAAAGTTTACGGAGGATAGCAGCAAACTTGCACAGTGACACAAGCAACATATCTGCCCGATTACTGTCACCACAACATGAAAAGGATATGGTGTCACAAAAATATTGTGAAAAGTGTCAAAAGTTCTTTCAAAACATTTGCCCACCTATTATCCATCAGCCATGCTGGCTCCAACATTACAAAATGTTCACAGAAAGATATAGTGCTGAGTGAAACCAGAAATCCTAATTCTGTAACAAAATACTATTACAAAACAGCCCCCCAAAAAATGTTTTTTTTTTCACACAAAACAAAAAAAACAAGCATGCATTGCCGAAATCTGTTTTCACTCAAATATAACACTAGCAGTCTGGGTCATAGGTTAAAACTTCAGAGCTGGCCACTACAAGTTGCAAGCAATCTTTGGAAAGTTTCATTGGGAACTAGTGGCTGACGAAGCCCACGAATACGTTGCTCTGAATGGCGTTGGCTACAACAGGGAACAGGCCCAATTTTCCCATTGAAGTTTTCTGAAAATCACATAACTTTTGACTACCGTAACATCCCGAGAGATAGCCCACCTAAATTGAGAGAAAATTTGGTAAAAATGAGGGGTGGGGTCACTTTCGATGTGCAATCAAGAAAAGTTGAAAAAAATTATATTTTTCGATCATGTGTTTCTGCCAAACTGATTGCAGCGAGGGGCAATGAAGCAAAGATGACTGTGCTTCCCAGTCAGCAATGTTCGATTATATCCCGCCATAGCTAACTAGACGCATTTACGCCGAGGTCATCACTGTTCCCAACACTATGATTAATAGGAGTGGGCTATCTTCCGGTGTTTGAAAGAAAGTAGCAAATCAAGCCAAAAATAGGGGGCAGGATTACCTTTTGGGGGTGAGGCATCTCTTGGGATTTTACGGTAAGATAACGGTTAGCTCTGAAGCCGTAACGTCAAGTCCAGACTGCTAGTGCTATATTTGGATGGGAGACTGAGCATTCGCCGATGCACAGTTTACTTTTGTGGTGAACAGCACTAACTTTTCCAGGGGACACACTGTAGTTAAACAAAACATTTTAGCGACAGCAACAAACTTTAAAAGGGGTAGTAGCATTTTTCTATAAAATAAAAGCACAAGATATTAGAAATTTCTTGAAAGGAAACTCTACCTCAAAAGGGTAGAGTTTCCTTTGACTGTTGTCATGCAAGGATTGCTCTTGGGGAGGAGATCGAGCAGTCACGCCTGTAGCACTACGCTTCAGCTGAGGGGACAACAAAGCCATATTTCATTGTTTGTTTTTGATCCGAGAAATCGAAGATGACGATTCGAAGGCCGCTCCTTGTGCGACAAAAGCACAGGTCAGAGCAAAGCGCTCGTGCCGAGACTCTGCTAGGCAAGGTTCAATTTCTTTGTTAGGCTGTGTTACTAAACACCGGACTGTGGGGACAACAAGCTCGATAAAGCGCCCCCTATAGTTCGATCTGCCCAATATGCAGTAACTTTATTTGTCCATTATATGTATATCGCTTACTAAATATTGACGGTCGCAAACCTACATGGTTATATGTGACTTAGTCGATTTTAGATCTTCAAGTGGGTTTATTACAGAGACCAGGTGGAGTGCAACCTGACATTCCTTGGATTCCTCATCATGCAAAACATGCTCCAAGCTGGAGTCGACCCCGAGTGATTCACACTCTCCACAACGCTTGCATCCGTTGTCTCATGGTCACTGGTAAGCACTGGCATTAGAATAAACATTGAAGCACAATTAGCTTGAACAGTAGTTGGGACGACCATGTCGATAATGCATCAAATTGCATTACTATATTCAGATTTGTCACATCCCAATTCCACTTGAAAATGATGCCAAGACTATACGAGCCGGTATGGCAAAGGAGCCTACGATGCAAAAATGTTTGTCGAGGAGGCAGAGCTGATTTACGTGCTGATCAGCTTTGTCCCTGTCAGCAATTCATAGTATAGTGACACGACTGTCCAAAATTCGGCATATCCCTTCTCTATGCATGCATGCTTACAGGGAAAACCCTTTTCCATTGCCAACATGTATTCACTGACTGGATAAGAACAGCAGGAATTCAGTTGTTTCCACTCCAGCACGAGCGTCCTACCTTCGATAACGCTATGTATAAGCTGTGCACATATGGAAGCATTTCTGTCCCCTACTATAAGCTATTGTTAATTGTGGTGATCTGTTGCAGGTGACAACTTGTGGACTGCCATCAGCGTGGCGAGAGACTGCGACATGATTGCGAGCACAGTCCGGGTGGTGGTCAGTCAAGGCGAGCATCAACCCAGGGTCATCCATGGCAACGTTGGAGTTCGAAGAAGCCTGCCGTGCTGGATGAAATCAGCAGCAACAGGAGCTTCAGGGTACGCATGGTTTCCTGATTGTCACATGATAACACTTGTTTTTAATACTATGAAATGCAAGCTTGGTTCGAGGTTACAATTTAAGCCACCTATATGGGTGTGATTTTTGATTATTCATATGGGCTGCAGTTTTATGCTTTATGGGATAACTGAGTCAACGTCCAAAATTATTTCAATCGCTTGACATTAGCTTTTGAGCTGTTCTGAAGAGTATTCTGCATGGCTTAGTCGTAGTTCCATCCTCTTTTGGCCTATGGCCTGCTCTTGCTGCTCGTTCCGACTTTCGCGGGCGGTGTCAACGTAGTTGATCGATGCAGCGGTGCATGATGGGTAAGTCCCCTATGCCAGAATTTAGCTGGAGAAAATTTTCCCGCTAAATTTAGCGAAAAAGCGTGACTACATCGTTGCATGCGAAATATTTTCCCGCTAAATCTGGCAGAAAAAGTTTCCCCTCTAAAATCAAGCGGAAAATTTTCCGTTAAATTTAGCGGAAAAATTCCCCACTAAGTTCGGCGAAAAAAAATTCCCGCTAAATTTAGCTGAAAAAAAAAATCCCTGCTAAATTTGGCGGAAAAATTTCCCGCTAAATTTGGTGGAAAAACTTCCCGCACTAGATCAAGCGGAAAATGTTCCCGCCAAATTCGGCGGAAAAATTTCTCGCCAGAATTTAAAGAAAAATTTCCCCCACTGAAGTTTTTTTCCTGCTAAATTTAGCGGGAAAACTTTCCCTCCTAAATGGGAGGCGAGCAGGAGAGGAGGGACATAGCCCCCCCCCTTCGCACACCCCCCCCTCCTCCTCCTCAAGAGCTGCGCTCTATTTCGGCGTTACAAGGTGCTGTAAACGGCTTTCTTCAGCCTAATGCGAATCCCATAACTCCGAGAGCAGCTTGTGCACGCACTTTTCGTCTAATGTATTGCTAATCTCAGGTCTATCGGCTCTATCTAGTACATGGCTATCTAACCGTCTTACGGCCGCGGGTCGATAAATAACTCGCACAATGACCGGCGCTCGCGCTGGTGATACGCACCCCCCGAGCCGCTCTGCTCAGCAGGTCAGACGCGCTATCCCTCGCGCAATGAACGCAGCCACCCAACGCGGACGTCTAAACACTTGTTTGTACCCCCTACCCCCGCGACGCGCTAGACAGCGCATGTCACAGCTATCCTGGGTAGCGCGCGTCGTGCCATCGCCCTCGGCAGCCTCGCGCGACCCTCTCCCGCGCTCGGGAGAGGCGTTGAGCAATCACCCACTCCCGGCGGCAGCGGGAGAGGGAGAACATGGAAAGCGAGCCGTGCTCAGCCTTGCACGGCGCAGTCTGGACTTTTGGGTAACGCGCCTCGCGCAAGGAGACGTGCGCGCGCACCGGGTAGTCCTCGCCTAGGCGCAGCAAAGCGACGTCGCAAGGCGGCAAGAAGAAAAAAACGGAACCGAAGAGAGAACCGCGGAGCTTGCTGACTAGCTGACGACTGCACAGCGCAGTCTGGTCGGTACCGGGTTGAGCGTTCGCGCGCACGCGCGCGGGGCTGGGCGCGAAAAGCCTCCGACTAAGTGACAGCAAACGCACGTGCTGGGCGGCGGCGAGATCGTAAGTCCACGGGACCGAGAAAAAAGAGCTGTCAACAAATTCAGACATCGCCTCTACGCGCGCGGCCCGCGTATCTAGAGTGTCGCGCGCCACCTGACGAACGCGCATAACGCCGCACCGGAAGAGAGCAAATGCGCATGAACGTAGATAATCATTCCCGGAGGATGGCTTCTTGCTGATTTGCGCATCGTAGTTTGGTTTTCGAGTCCTGCGCGCGCCGCGCAAGACAGAGGGTACGTCGATGCTTCGGTCGATGTTTCGGGATCAAAAGCGCTAGTATGCGAGTAATCGGGACGCAAAAATCTTACCCGCGTAACCGGCGCACCCCCCCAGGCCTTGCGTGTCGATTTATCGGGAAAACAGTACGTACATGTATCAGAGTAAATACGGTATGGGGTTAGACTTCAGTCAGCAGGCTCCGAGAAACTCTCCTCATGACACTTGCCTTCTTTTCCATCACACATTCCCTGTAATTTTTTATGTCTTGTAATAGAATACAATTCAATCTGAAAAAGAATTAGTTACTGTAAACAACTTTATTTCACGGGCTCGGTATTTCGTGAATTTGGCAGAGTGTGAATTTTAAGTGTTACTGCTGATATACAAAAATTTTGTGATTGGGTGTGGTATGCTATGAATTAGTTACCTTAAAGTAATATATTCCCAGGATATATTTTTTGTTACATTTTTAATTCACAAATTTGCAAAGGTTAGGCCCTCACGAAAATTAAGTCATTTACAGTATAACTTTCTTTTCAGATATTGAGTGTTGAAACCAGAGTTTTAACTATATAAATACAATTCTTTCATTTATAAAACAGTGCACATTGCCTATACTTTCCTACCACTAAAACAAATCACAGGTGCCATTTTTCTTTTTTACAGGCAGACAAATACATTGAAATGGAGGAGAATTCCAATTTCCAGTTTGCTGTGGATGGGCGCTCCTTTGCCATCATTCGACATCATTTTCCGGACATCTTTGAGAAGGTGCGGTCATTCTGTCTCGAAGTCAACACTTTTTTGTCGCCCCATCTTGGGCACAAAGATACGGCCTCTAGCGACGCTTCTGTTTGCAAAAACTGTACATGACTAGAACTCGAATATGACAAGGATCAGTGGCGGTCCTAAGGGGGGGCGAAGGGGCGACCGCCCCCCAAATCGATGCGCTTTTTATAATTTTTTTTATTTTACAGCCAATATTTTTTATTTTTACAGCCTATATTGCGAGCAAAGGTTTACATGTTGCGCATTTCCGACTTGCAAACAGTGGGACTAACAAAAAAAAAAAAACCTTTATTCACAAAAAGTGTGATGTCTCTTTTTGTTATTTAAGCAGCAATCTGGCCCCCCTAAAACCAATGTCTGGGACCGCCACTGACAAGGATATAATATGAACTTTCACATGTGTACCATAAATTCTGTAGACATCGCTAACGTGTACAGTGCTCAACAAAACGAAATGGCCCAGAGGAGCACGTGGACTCGCAGATACTCAATTACTCTGGCAAGCGTAGAGCAACTAAATGCAGTGATGTGATTGCTGCGCTAATTGCGCCAAACTGCGCCAAGAGTCTAACCCTGCTACCTCCTGCCACATTTTGCCAAAATATGGGTAATCTGCGCCAAGCCTGCGCTAAAGGACCAATTTTGGTCGCTTTTCAAAACAGAAACTAAACTGAGTACCGTAATGAGCACACGTGAGCTAGGTGGCACAAGCGGCCGCCCGACACAAAGTACCCTGCTTCAATCGTTCATCCGGTCTTGCATGGTTTTTACTGCCGTCTCTCGTTTGGCTTTCTCGTCGTCTCGCGTCTTTTAAAACTTTTCAACGATAGAGGCGAGCATGTGCGGACGCTCAGACACTAGCGTGCTGGGTACCAGCCATCATAGGCGTAGACTACGGAAGGGGGGGGGGCATTGGGGCTCGTGCCCACCTGTTGAGATCCGGGGGGGGGGGGCAGAGGGGCAGAGCCCCCCCCCCCTCCGGGCCATGATCCTTACCGAGAATTTTTCAGATTTGTGCTCGCCAGCGCATGCGCCGTGGGTACAGGCGATGAACACACGGCTACGCTTGCGCGGTGGTTGACATTGACACACAGCGACGGACACATGGCGATGTACATACGCTGTAGAATGTACCCCTAAAATAAGCTACTGATAATTGACGGTGTAAAACTAATTGTGCGGAAAGGCGCTCCCCGCCTTCCCCCCCCGCCCCCGGAGAACTTCTCAGCCTGCCCCCTTCCCGGGAAAATGGAAAGACTACGCCGCTGCATGCCATCATGCTATGAAACAAAACCCCGTTTTTGCGCGGCAGGAGTTACTTTGTGAGTTGAAGCACTCGCTCCTGAAATCAACGGCCGTGGGAAAACTATTATTGGTCCCTGAACAAAAGGTAAGGGCACAAACGAGCTGGTGTACATTGCACATGGTTGAAAAACCCCGAGACTGCGGGTAAACGACACAACACTAAAAAGTCTCTAACACAGCTGAAATTTTTATTTTCCGAAACCTGGTTATATAGGCACTTCGATACAAAAGAAAAAAGGGGAGAGGGTGAGAACCCCAAAGAATGCCACTTTCCACCAACGTAACCTCTGACTAAACAACAAGGACAACGAACTCTGCGTCATGCACTTCTCTTATCTTTGACCCCTCGCTTCCCGACCGCCAAACACACTGATAACCCAAGCCCAGTAACACACATACAAAAAGAAAAAAAGAAAAGAACTGACCCATTGTTCCCTCTACCCGAAAACCTACAGACATAAACCTTGAAGGTCAGAACTTTTCACAGCCTAAGAAAACGCCGAAGTTCGTTGTCCAACCCAAACGACGGCTTATTAACTGCGTTCCCGTGACCTAATATTGTTAATGACTCTTTTATCAACCGCTTATGGTCATCTTTTTCCCGCAACTCTACTGAAGTTAAATGCCACAACGGTACACAGTTCCTACATTCGATCAGATGTTTTGACACTTCGGAGTACGGGTCTTTTTTCTTTATACAACGTTTGTGTTCCGTCAACCGCTCATTTATACACCGTTTAGTTTGTCCAATATGTCAAGGCCACAATCAAAAGGTATCTTGTAAATGACACCCAACGAACATTCCACATCCCTTTCTCTGTGTTTTATCACGTAACCTGAAACAGTCGAGGCAAAAGGGGTCAAACGGCTCAATCTATAATCTGTAGAAAAGGCAGTGCCAACATTGAACCTGCTGGCTAGCGCTTTGATGTTGTGAGAAATTTATGAAAATATGAAGGACTACTCGCTTTGAAGGTCTAGGATTTTTCTGAATTGACTTCTTTGGAAATATCATACACCAACTGCCTTAAAATATGTTCCTGAGGATATCCAGCAACCTCGAAACGTTCTGTGAGACGACGAAGAGAAGAGCCAATAAAATGTGAGCAAGACTTTTGTACTGTTGAATTGACAAGATTCCGAATTATTCCCAGTTTGACATGTTTAGAATGGCAGCTATTGAAAGGAAGGAGAGGTTTTGCTGCGAACTTTCCGTACTCCAAACAAAGGCCTGAACTAGTCCTTTAGGACTAGTTCAGGCCTTTGTTGGGCAGCTTCGGTAGGCTTTCTTTCGAGGGATACGGTGAAGAGAATTGAGCGGTTTTGAGCTAAAGGCAAAGAGACAATGTCTGCACGCTGAACCCGCACAGTGCGCTTGTTTGTCTTGAGTTCGAGTCGTTGCACAAAGCGCTCCGAGAACTTTTGATCCTGACACAGTGATGTCTTGCACTCGATGTGCTCAGGTTCTTTTTTCTGTGTGTTTAGCTTGTGCCTCGCCAGCCGGTCTGGCGTGACAATTTCACGATTGCACTGCAGTGGTCACGTGTGTCAACAGTAAGAGACAGCTTCCATTTATTATATAACTAGTCGTCAACCCAATGCTGTGATATTTTATAATAAGCATGGTCCATTTTCAAATAAATCTTAATATCTGCAGTTCGGTTCTTATTTACCTGATAGCGGGTACATATATATATATCATTTAACTGAAGAATTGCAAAATGTCTCATGTCATTGGCATTTCAGTTACATGTTGAAAGACTCCCAGGTGGTCTAACTTGACTATAATTTGTTTATTGCGGCGAGCAAAGTGTTCTTTGTTTGTCCGGCTCTTGAAACTAATATTTTTTCTAAGAATATCTGTTTCAAAAGCCGCTGCTGCTCCGAAGGCTGTTTTAGCTGCTCCAAGACACTGCTTTGGCTGCTCCAAAGTCCACTTTTGCTGCTCCAAAACACTGTTTTGGCTGCTCGAGTGCTCCAAGATGGCTTACCCCAATCACATGACTGTAAATGGCAGAGCCATATAAGTGTATATGGTCCTGAAACAGAACATATGCAGTTACTCTAGTGAGGCCATGCACAACTGGTCCATCTTGTTTCGTTGACTACTGTACCAATTCCACCTCGAATAATGTCCTCGAAATTTCACTAAGGATGATGGATGTGAAATATGTCAGTATTTGCTTTCAGGTTGCATATTGTGCTAGATCTCGCTGTTTGTGCTTGGACCGCTTGCCCCAAACTTGCTTATAGTGAAGGAAAAAGGCTACAAGCCAATCAGTGACTGGCATCTAAAGCCTGCAGTCACAATAGGTGCATGCTTTCAATGAAACCAAATGGCCATTTGCATTGTTCCTCATGTTCAGCAAACCCAGAAGCGTGAAGCATAAGCTGCATGCTTTGCATTAATATGGCATGAAATAGCTGGTTTCTGGGAAGAGGTGCATTTGCGAGGCTTTCATTAAAATTCCTCATCTTATCCATCAAATTGTTTTTAACAGTTATCAAACATGGAAATAATTATGTCTTGGCAACGTATGGTACGCCTAATTAGTAGCACATGCTGGACATGACACCAGCTTCTATTTCAGTCGGCTTTAATTTGACAAATTGTGATGCAGCTGCTGGTGAGGGGAACCGTGTTTGCACGCATGTTGCCAGACCAGAAAATGCAGTTGGTGCAGCATTTGCAGCAACTGGGGTAAGTGCTCAAAGCTGATTCTTTCTCAATTAATTAATACACAATGTGTGAAAGGGACTATATCTACATTTATTCTTTTTCCAGCTATGTCGTCGGAATGTGTGGAGATGGAGCAAATGACTGTGGGGTAAGGGACCAACCAGATAGTTGATTCCCAGTTGGGAACAGTTAATTCCTATAGTCAATGACACAATTAAATTGAAGATTGAACACTTTTAAGTTTTGATGCTGGAGAGGAGGTTGCTTCCTCTCCAGCGTTTGTTCTGCTGAAATTGAAAGAGGTGGGAGGAGCTTCCCTGAATTCTTAGCCTGTCACTGACTATAGTTGAGACCAGTTGATTCTCAGTTAGGACCAGTTGATTCTCATTTGGGACCAGGTGGTTTCCAGTTGGGACCAGTTGAAATTTCAACTGGCCCGTTAGAAATATTTATGAGTGTATTTGGTGCTCAAAATGAGGGGCAGAAAAGAAGGCTATTTACCAATTTGTTGTTGCATCTTTATACCCTGATATAATGAAAAAGCACTGAGAAGTGAAATAGTAGAAGAGAGTTTAGGGGTAGCTGTATAATAAACAAATAAAATTGGTTAATGTCACCTTTTACACTCTTAGTTGTTTCTATGCTGCATGATTACCAGCCTTATTCATGACGTTAGTTTTATGTCAGAATAGTTTCCTTAAACCTGAGTTGTATTTTAAAATAAAACTGCAATATGCTGGAGATGCATATGCTAAAATAGAAGAGTGAACATTAAATAAATTGTTTGAGGTCTCAGATCCTAAAGTCTGTTGAGAGCGACTGAATTTTTGAACATATGTAGCCACTTTGTCAGTTTGGTAAAATAAATCAATAACAGAGCCAGATCATTTTGAAGATGTTTTAATCTATGTGACCGTGATGCAGGGATTTAGCTGTGTAACCACAGTTAAAGCTATAGAATAATTCCTAAAGTAGTATAATTATTGAACATAAAACCCAGCACAATAGGTTTTCGTCCTTCTTGGGTAAAGCTTTTATTCAAACGTTTTAAACAAGACTGCTGCCCTGCTCCGGCATTGAATTGCCAATCTTGTGGCATCTTATTTTCTTAACTTTCAGTCTAAGAATGACTACTCTTGGCATTAACACAGAATGCTCTCTTATTCAAGGCCCTAAAAGCTGCAGATGTTGGAATCTCCCTGTCCGAAGCAGAGTCGTCTGTGGCAGCACCCTTCACTTCTAAGGTGCCCAACATACAATGTGTGCCCACTGTAATCAGGTAAACTGACCACCTATTGATCAACATAGTTTGCTGTGACCTGAGAGTACGGGAATTGTTCAACATATTGTAGTTGCAATTGAAACTTCATAGCACCAAGAAATCAGGAACTTGCCGTGATGATACGTTTTATGTTCCAGCTTCTGTAACAGGCCTTGCATGCGTCATATAACAAGACACGTAGGAAAGCCAGTCATTATTTGTTGCATTAGAGATGGTTATTTCTCCCATCAGAGCACTGATGTATTGCAAAGAAGTTGCTCCTACATGTGCACATCCAGCCCATACCAGATTCACACTGATCGAGAAGGCACAAATGTACCTCATGACTAACGTACAACACGAATTAATTCTTACCCAAATTTTGAATGAAGAGTAAGTAGGCAAGTGTAGTGCTAATATGAATTAGACATGACTTGTTTGCATTATTTTATGATGCCTTCACAATACATTTTGTAAGAAAACTGTCTTGGTGTATGTTTGACACACACTAAAGCAGCAACATGAAACTTGCATGATCTATGTTAATATTATTTTTAATTAATATTGGCATATGGCAACATGCTGGTTGTGTTTTTTATAAGTCTCGTAAAGATTTTGAAATCATGTGATGTAAAGTTTTTTTTTCAGTATGAGGTCACCAACATTTCTGAGTTTCAGGCCTGATGTCTCACTAATGTTCTTCGCCTTGGCAGGAAGGACGCTGTGCCTTGGCCACTTCATTCTCCATGTTCAAGTTCATCTCATTGTACAGTCTCATCCAGTTTCTCTCAGTGATGCTGCTCTACTACGCAAGTATTTTTTCACGATCGATTGAGAGAAGCTGAGTCTGGGAATGACTTAAGAATTCCCTAATTTTTCACATCAAGCTTCAGCACTTTGCACCAGAACACTTGCATAAAGTTTCACCATTTTGAACCGGTGCACACATCAAACTTTGCTGCTGTGCACAGACATACTCGCAGAAACGACTGTGACATATCGTCTCAGTTGGCTGACTAAACTTGAAAATATTTCCTCACTATTGTATGTGAACCTTCTTTGGTTCCAAAGTATAGCTGAACCTGTAATTGTAAAGAGAAGTGCCTGGAAAAGTAAATTAACCTAATATTAAAATAAATAAAATAGTCATTGCCTCGCTAGCATGTTACATTACGTCTTACCTGACTCATCTTATCAGGGACTTTTGAACAGAAGTGTGCGAAACGTTTCTCGGGCAATAAATGTGGCTTTTCATAGCAGGGGTGGAGCGCTGCGCCAATTCCTGCTCACCCTGCCCAGACTCACTTCCCTGCGTCACCTGCTCCAAAACGCCAATTTCAGCGTTTTTTTGTGCGTTTTTTTTAAATTTAGCGAAATGCTCGGCCACTGGCCACCATGTAGGTGTACTTTTGTTTAGGCGTCAGTGCGGGTGACTCGTACCAACTCGACTGGGGCTCCGAACCACGTGTAACCGCAGGGCGAGGAGTCGATTTAGTTCATCGAGAGTGAGATGTGGATTTTGACTGCAAAGAGCTTGATATACGAACACATCGGTTTGGTTTCCGGTAGTTTCGGGCATAGTTCGTTAGCGTGGTTAAGCGCGATAATGCCGTTGCCCGTGGTCCCGGACTGCCGTGATCGTGGGGAGTTAGGTCTCGGTTCGGTGGCTCACCTACGGCCATCAACACAGCAGAAGTAGTTGGTTTTACTAGCTTACCTGTTATTTGGTAGCGTCACCATATTTTGACGCTTAGTCGTTAAGAAACAGTGCTATGTTAGTTACGTTTGTTTTCTTTAGAACGATGCATAGCGTCAACATGAGTAAGAATAAATGGTCTTTACTAGTTTTACCTGTTGTTTGGTAGCGCATATATTTGGTCGCTTAGCCGTCAAGAATATGGCTTTGGCACATGGGTTGTATTAGTGGCTGTGATATTTTAAGACAATATATTTTTCCATCTAAGGTAATATGAGATATAGCTTTGTATGTTAGCTTGGGTGTAGGGATTGCTGTATTTTATGAACAGGGATTAGAACATTTCGTATTTAATGAAAACAGGTCAGCAAGGGCTGCTTTATTTTGAAACATGTTGTGGTACCTTAATTTGTTTTATGGAGACACTAATGCACAACATTTTATGGAGTACATAAGGTTGCGTTGCTCTTCTAGTCGATGCTTAAAGCTGCATATGTACAAGTGACTGTGGTATTCTAAAGATATAAAATACACTTTATTTTGCATCTGAATTTTTGTCAATGTCAGTAGCCTTGTATTTTGTTATTAAACTTGATATGGGGCTTTTAAGCAGTGATCGATCATGTGTATTCTTTATTAAACAAAACTGTGGTCAGCGAGGTAGTTTATCTGACACCTTGCAGTGGTTTAGTTTCTGGATACATGTTTACAATTGGTATATTAAATAGACGGTTTGTACTAGCGTGGCTCAGTGTGCTTTATTAGTGGCCTCATATAGCAAGTCTATCATATCTCTGCTGCCGCATTGTTCTCAAAGCCTTTCCTTTGCATAAATTGCCAATATTCCATATTTCAATGCAATAGAAATAGAAGATATGTATGTATGTTTCTGAAAATTATTCTAGGATGTGCATGCATATATTTTTGCTACATTTCACATTGCATAACAACAAATCACTTTTAGACACCTGTTTGACCTCTGTGACCTGCTCCAAAACCTACTTCTACGGCTACAAAACTTACTTTGCTGCTCCCGAGCTGCTCTAAAGCGAGCACTTTTACTGCTCCAGAAACTGCTCCAAAGTGGGACTTTTGCTGCTCCCAGCCCTGCTACCAAAGGCTCTAGCCCTTCCACCCTGTCACAGGTATGTTCACTGAAAAATAATTTCAGCTGTATGAGTTGAAGCTTCTATAATCTATTCACATAAAACGTAACTATTTAGCAAAAATATTTTATTGAATTCACAGTCGATTTTTAATGTTCATACTTGAGTTGCAGTTAAAGATTTGATATTTGCACACCTTTAGTAGATAGCCTTCCTGGATGCTGTACAATGGTCTGCAGTTGGAATTGATGGAGATAGCTAGAGAAAAAGCCCTGTGCCATAACATTGAGCATGCACCCATCTTGCAATAAGCACCCATACCCACTTATTTAAATATAGGCAAAGGACAGATCTAGCACCCGTCCCAGCAAACTTCTGAGCCCACTGAGATAACCGAGGTCCAACTGAACTAACCAAGAAGCCAGTGCAAAGCTTCCTGCACGTGCTCCAGTGCGAAGCGGGAAGCCTGATGCGAGACGTTGTCACGAAGCAGACCTGACGACACTGGTGCGGCTGCTTTAAAAATTGGGGGTCTGTCGGATCAAACAAGGACCTACGCTACAACGTTCCCTTTCTGCTTTTTTGCCATTAGACCTAACAGTGCCCATTCCCATTTTTTCACAATTATCTACAACTTTTGCGTGGATGCTTGCCAGTATTTTACGATAAGACACTTCAGCTAACTGGTTTCAAGGTCTAGTACCGTAAAATTTCGTAATTTCGTATGAACGCCTTCCCACAAGAGATCGCTCACACGGTTTTTCAGGCTAAATATCCCTAACATCAATATTCTGAAACATCGCTCACCCCTGATTCCCACTGGACATCGCACGATGTCCGACAGAGATCACGTAAGCCGTGCGATCTGCAGTATGGTAAGTGTGAAAAGCAAGATTGTAGCAGGTGCTCATGGCACGCAAGTTTGTAGCAAGTTCCTACATTTTTATCGCACGATAAAACGCGAATCTGCTGCATTTACGATTTGCGGTATCAGTTCCCGTGACATACGAGGTTGCAGCTGGTTCCCGCGTCTTTATCACATTGTGAAAACCGAATCTGCTGCATCCGCAATCTGTGGTATTCGTTCCCGCGACATGGGAGTTTGCAGCGAGTTTCCACGTGTTTATCCCGCCGTGGAGACACGAATTTTTCTTGTCTGCAATCTGCAGTATCAGCTCCCGTGCCAAGTGTTATGTGGTTTTGTAGGGAGCGCTCCTGTGTTTATGACTACTTTTTGGATAACAGTCTGCTGTCTCATCCTTAAAGATTGTCCACCCCATATTTTTCAACATTTATCTCTTCATTAAGGGTGGGCATTCTTCCGGGATTTTACGGTAGTATTATCTTACAGCGGTAGCTGTTAGTGCCCCTTCCCAGCAAAGAAATGCTCATGTATGAACACAAAACCTCACTCTACAGAAGAGTCACTGCTCTCCTCTCCCTGTCGTTTCTCACACATGGCAAGGCTCTCTCTGGCTCCCCCATTTCCCCCCGTAGGCCTCCGCCGTTACGAAAAACCCACGTGATCACTGGGAGAGCGCTCTTCACCTCTCCATCGCTCCTGCTACCCCTCTGGCAGCTGCCGTTGCGAAATACCCACGCGGTCGCACTGTGCGGACGCGCTGCCTCGCCTCCCCACTGCCGCTGCCCAGGTTCCATTCTCGTGTCTCTCCGCGCCTCTACAGAACAGTTTGCGTACACACTTTTGCTTCTTCCACCGCAGGCATGCTCATGAGCGCCCCCGTTCTGAAAGAGCATTTCAGCCCAAAAAAACAACATGCCCCTGTGTCCTTCTCTAAAACACTGAACATCTCGCACAAACGTTCCACCAAAACACACATCTCCTCACACAGGTGTCCTACATCAATTCCACTGAAAGCAAAGAACCCATTGCAAACATTGTACAGCACACCGGCTGAAGGAAAATTTCCCTCGACATGCCTTTCCACAATGCAGCAGATGCCGCTGGCAATCGCACCACACCTTGTGTGGTCGTTTGAAATTTTTTTAAATATCTTTGTCAACGAAAATGTGTGATTTACTTCCTTTGCAGGTGCAGACCAACTTCTCAGATGGCATGTTTCTCTATGTCGACTTGTTTGTCATCACAACGCTTGCAGTGACAAGTGAGTTCTAAATGCCAAGGCTCATCTTGTGGCAGAAAAGTTGGCCCTTTCAAAAAATTGCCGTGTTCTCATTGATCGCACTTCGGTGTCTCAAAGACTGACTGGCTGTTACTTCGCCTGCAGTGAGCTACGCAGAGCCCTGCACCGAGCTGGTGGCTGGTCGTCCCCAGAGCAGCCTCGTCAGCCAGTCCAACATCACATCGCTGCTTCTTCAGCTGATCATTGTCATCGTTGGCCAAGTGGGAATGCTCAAGTACCTACAGTCACAGCCCTGGTAAGTATACTACTGTTGTTGCAGGACTTTCTCTCACCTAGATTGCTTAAACCTAGAGCTACTTAGAGGTGCTGGATCACCTTTATTCGACGAAACAGCCCACCCTACCCTTTTCTTAAAACAGCTGAAACTGGGTTGCAGAAGCTTAAAGCAATCAAAGTAGAACGGGGAAAAGACGACAGAAACCAACCTCTCGAATAAAACGTTGGTTTCTCTCCTGTTTTGCCCTGTTCCTTCTGCTTTGGTTTCTTCGAGTTTCTCCTCCTAGCATTGGACGTTTTATAAGAAATTGGTAAACTCACACCGGCCCACCTGCACCATCACTGTATTATCATTAATCAACTCTCATTTATGTAAACACATCATTGTTGGCTAAATGTAAGCACCAGAAAGATGTGAGGAACAAGTGATACCCCCTGCTGGTTTCCTGCCCTTTTTGTAAAGGACAAAGATACACCATTTGTCATCTGTGAGTCTACAAGATTCCTGCCACTGTAGCAATGGCAATAAGTTGGAACAATTTGAGGCAAAACTTTCCCAATCTGCAGGCAAGCATTGGAAAATCAGATGAATCAATAACCTGAAGGTTATTGAGAAACTCCCCAGGGGTTCGGTGGCTGACTGTGTTAGTGCATCGCAGTCAGGAGTATGTAAAACAAAAGCTCACGCTGTAGAAGTCTAGGATCCTGGTTTCAGTCCCCACCTTTGCCTGTTTTCCATCTGGACGAGCATCATACTGGCGTGCGGTCGCATATCACTACTACGTGGTATGTTAAAGGCCCCAGGCTAGCAATTGTGCTGCACTAGCTAAATTTCTTACATACAGGGTAAACCAGCGTCACCATACCTTGAAAGCAAACCGACCTTATGCTGTCTAAACACAAGCGTCCGTCTAATCTGCTTTTGCTTTTTGAGTCACTCCCAGAGAGCTTTAAATAATTTGAAGAAATCATGCACGTCGCAGGTACACCCGTCCCAACCATGACCCGGAGGAGGACGTTTACAATTACTGGGACACGGCAACCCTGTTCTTCGTCTCCTGCTACCAGTACCTCATCATGGCGGTGGTTTTCTCCACAGGACCACCATTCCAGAAGCCCCTGTGGAGCAACTGTGAGTCCAAAGCTGCAAGTCTTATCCAGTCTCTTATCTCGCAGTTAACAATCCGACATCTGGTGCGCATTCTTGTTTTCTCTTCCTGAGGCTGTGCTACTGCATGGACATGATGGCACGTTGGCATCTGAAGAGACCGCATAAATCGATTTTCTAACGTACTGCACTATGACTCGCTACTAGAGGTGTGCGTAAGTGGGGCATTTTGTGTATCAGAATTTCGAAGAATGAACGCACCTGCGTAAAAAGTAATAAAATAAAAATGCCTTTTCACTACCTGTGGCAGTGGTTTTCAAATGGGGGTCTGTGGACCCTTCAGGCTCCCGGGGCCTTCTTGGAGACCACGAAGCCCTAGCTCGTCATTCCAACCAAGCAATTAAACTTTTTATTTTTTAAGTTTTTTTATTGGTGTTGGTTGTTTTAGAAAGCTAAGTAGTAAACTAAACCATCCATGTCTGGAGTAGAATTGACTAATCTCCGTTTCGGAGCTTCATAGTTGGTTTGCATGCATTTATAGTTTCCTCATTTACCTCTTTGTCATTGTAATAATCCAATACCCTTCCTCCCCCTCCAGTAAATGGGGTTGGTCCAGAAGGGGTCCCCAAAGCATCAGTAGCTGAGAACTACTGATCTATGGCGTCTGTCTGCAAACGGCCCATGTCCGATTGGCGCAACAGCCAACAAACAGCAGCAGCGGTCGCCTTGCAACCTTTTCCTCGCAAGGGCCAGCAGACAGTCTTTTCAAGACAAAAACGGTGCACGCTTTTTCCGTGTTTGTCACATTCTTAAAATTGAAATGGGTGCTATACCAACAAAAAAAAGATGGTTAATTGTCAGGTGATTTCGGCTGTGTGGATTCCTTTGTGGACTTCTGCCACAATCGGTTCGCTGTTGTAATAATCAGCGAGTGTTGTTTGCAGGCGAACGCCATAGGTAGAGAAAAGACATTATTTGCTCAATATTTATGCAGGTGAGTTCATTCTTTAAAATTTTGTCACAAAATGCACCACACATGAGCACCTGCCTAGTAAATCATAGTGTGATACATTAAGAAACCGATTTATCTGGTTCGTTTTAAAGGCCAACGTGCCATTGGATCTATGCTCTACCCATGTAGTGTCATTTTGAGCTCAGAGTGAAACTAAAAAATATTTCAGAGTGGAATTTGGTGCCATCTGAGTGTGCACTATCATATTTTAACAGATTGAAGTTAACTGTTGCCTGGGCTAGAGGGGGGAATAGCTTTGTGATACACCTGACAAGTGTCCCAGACGAACAAGCCAGAGACAGCAGGTATTGAGGGGGTAACAGGCAAGGTTACTTTACCCACTGCATCTCATTCATGTGGTAGGATTGACAACTGTCAAAAGGACTAAATTTTCCTAATTTTTCGGGTTGCCTTGCAACTTGATCACACTGTGATAATCATTCAAAGGTCAATGGAAATTGTAATAATTTTAACAAAAAAATGGACCATACAATGCAAGTCCTGAGAAAATCAACAGTGCCCCTGCCACCTTTTAAAGGTGGCAGGGGCACTTGTGACAGGGTATTTATGCTTGCCAAGGTTTTTATTTCTACATGACATATGAGAGCCCAACTACCCGGAACACAATTTGCAACTCGAAATTCGTTTTCTTTCCGCCCAAAAACCGCCGATTAAGAACTGGCCAGTTTGAGTCGCTTACGCTCTTGATCGTGGTCACGTGCCGTTTTTTATGGTTTAAACATAACCCCCAAAGATAATCAGTCGTGGCTAATTGAAGGGACACACTCAATACTCTAAATGGACAAAAAATATGATACCCATTTTTAGTGGCTTCTAAAAAGTTACAAATACGTTGATTGAAAAAAAGAGTTGCACAGTCGCGTGACTTATAGAATCTTTCTCTATATTTCTTCTTCCTCCCCAGTTCGGTTCAGTTTCGGTTTCGAGCAGTTGCATGTTTTTACTTTATTAAAAATATACTATAAAAGAGCGCGTCGTCCACGTATTCACTGAACACCGGCGCGCCGTTACTTAGCTTTCGTCGAACTTTGGCTTTCCCGTAGTTTGACAGTAGCAAATTGCCAAAATTCTTGTCACATTCCCGTATCCGGTCGAGCTTGATGTGTCAAGACATCTGGTGTACGTCTTTCCCGTTTTCACAATGCCATTGGACGACCTCGATTTTATTTGCCGCTGTGTAAGAATGCATAGCCGACCTGACACCCCGAAACAAAGCGACAATGGCGTGTAGTGACCGGGCTGATCGGGCTGCAAAGTAGGATTGGATTGGATTGGATTCTTGGACTGAACTTCGCAGGCCAGTGTTGCCTGGGTGCGGTCAGCGCGGTGCGTGATACGAGTGCGGAGCGGGGAGGGGGGCGCTTTCCCGGAACGGCGCGGAAATGTGAAATTAGCGATAAAGATTGGGGGGGCTCTTGCTCAAGTGGGGGCGCTTGCTCGGAATCTTACGGTATGTGGCACTGCAGCAAAATATTGATTAGGTAGTCTTCTGGCACCATAATAAATTTCCTGGCAAAAAATACAAAATTTTTGGGGGGTATCAGTGTCCCTTTTACAAGTCAAAATAATATTTTTTTATTATTATGCGAAACGATTGAAAACGATGCCTGGACATTACCCTCAAAATTCGAAACTTGGGAATTCAGTATTAGTGAAGTAAAAAATCGATTTCCAAATGCCGAATTTGAAGTTCCCGCGAGATCCGCGCCAGTGGAGTGACGTCAAATATTGACGAGCTCCTGCGAGTCGAGTTTCTTTGCGCCTCCGCCCCTCCGCTCCGAAACGCCGTTGCGTTGCCGCCCAATGTCGCCACGACCCGAAGCGAGGAGGTGAGGAGCGGGAGAGAAGGGCGCCGACGTACCGGGAAACCGGTTTCCTGCGTGCGTGCCGAAACTACGATACAGACACCAAACCAAGTTGTTTTATCCATTTGACGATTTCCTTTTCGAACTCTGAGACGTCGTCGGGCACCTAAAAAAGCCACTTCGTCCGATTCCTCGACTCGCCGATCATTCTCTGCTACATGCATCGAGCGCCGCCATGTTTTCCGACGGAAGGTAAAAATACAGGAGGCGACATCACACCGGACTCCGATTTTTGGTATTTCAAAAAGAAAGGTCATAGTGCGTTAGCCATTGCGTTAAAACAACATGTTTTACGATTGCCATTATTAAATGCTATAGAAATGTCGCGTACAAAGCTTCTAAATTTCATGATTTTTGACGTCCAAAATTAACAGAAGCGAGGAGGTGAGGAGCGAGAGAGAATGATGCCAAAAATAAAAAGACGCACGCGCGCATGGAAACATTTTTTTTTTACGATGCGGTATTTTTTTGCGTGTCTATGACTACAACTTTCATCGTTTTAGACAATAAAAAAAAATACGACCTTTGGGGTGTCAGTGCCCCTTTAAGTGGTTCCAGGGTCTGGTGATAAAAAAAGCTAGTTATTTAAATTTTCTCTATTTTTTCCGGTTGCCTTATAACTTGATCACATTGTCATAATCATTCAAAAATCAATAACAATAATAATAAAAAAAATTGCTGTCTGTCTTGTAAGAATGATGCAGCCATTCATTTGATATGCAACTAAGAGAGGTTTACATTGAAAGCTGTAAAACATTACTGTACCGTAAAGTTCCGAGAGAAAGCCCGTCCCCGAGAGATTGCCCGTCCCATTTTTTGGGCTGCATATCCACAACATAAAAATTCCGAACAATCGTCCACCCTACAATTCCTGCTGAATATCGATTATGCGATGTCCGAAGAGAACCGTATGAACCATGTGATCTGCGATATCGGTACTTGTGACAAGCGTGTTCGCCGTGGGTTCTCTCGTGTTTATCGCACCGCGACATGTGAATCTGCTGTGTCCGCAATCTGCAGTATCTGTTCATGTGATATGCGTGTTTGTAGCGGGTTTCCGATCTTTTGTCTGCGATCTACGCACGCAGTATAGATTCCCGTGACACCCGAGTTTATAGCGGGTTCTCGCACGTTTATCGCACTGTGAAACGCAAATGTGCGACGTCCACGTTCTGTTGTATCCGCCCTCGTGACAGAGGAGGCAGTTTTAGCGAATTCCTGCATATTTATCGCACCGTGAGACTCCGATTTTTCCTTTCTGCGATCTGCAGTATTAGTTACCGTTTCACATAGTTCGTAAGCAGTCTTTTTCATAATGGGGGGAAGGTATTGTTGCAATCTCTGGAACAAATTTATCAAAAGATAAGGACAACATGGGCCAGAAATGCAGCCTGTGCTAGAGAAAATAACAAAGTTTCTTATGTACAGAGTTTCATTCCTGATTTGTGGCATTTCTAGGTTTTCATTCACTAGACTCCTTCCACAAATCACAATTTGTCCTCTGCATGCTGTGCAGGAAAGCAGGTATGCAGAACTGTTTGCTGAGGTATAAAATTTGACCTGTACAATAGGCCTGCCTAGGTGTGCACAAGCAATTTTAAGACACTAATCTACAATCACTCAATATATTTACTTTCAACTTTCAGCACTGATATCACTTTATTTGAAGGGAAGCTCAGGAGTATCTTGAAAACAAGGAGTTAGAGCTGAATTCTAATTTGAATATCGCAACCGTTTGACTCGAACTTATCAATAGACGTGAGAAAAACCGAAAAACCAATTGCTGGGTGCGACGTCAAACCCAGAGGTTTCAACTGCCTTGTGCTTGCTGCTTGCGAGGGAACACGTGCAGCGTTTTTGACTGCTCAGGGAAGGCTTGCAGAAGGCGCAAAAATGTTGAGATCTGTGTATAATACGTCACAGCTATCTCCTCCCACCAAATGCACCGGGGAGGGGCTTCAATGTTATTTTCAAATTGATGTTGTAGCTACTTGGTGCACCAACCTGAAATCTAAATAGGATATTTGTGATCCTGGAGGCCAAATGAAGATGATTTAAGTGTTTTTTTCTCAAATACAGAACTGCTTCAGTTTCCTTGTAAGTATCCCGCCTACTGAGGACCGGCAGTGCACTGAAGCACCATGAGAGAGGGAGAGAGAGAGATATCAGAAAAAGAAACACTTAAAGATTACCTATAGTCGTAGCCGAATTGAGGCTCACCCGCAGGAATGTCATTCCATTGCAGTCTGGTTCCTGGGAAACTTGGTTGTGCTGTTCTGCTTCACCACATTCCTGCTGTTCCAGGCATTCCCATCTGTGAAAGGCTTCTTTGATGTAAGTCCTCATCTTTTCTGTGGTTACAACTGGAGGTCTAAGTCACGGCATCCACGAATGGCCTGCAGATGGTGCGCTGGCGATCAGAGGAGAAAATCCACTTCCGGATGACCATCCTCATGGTTTGCGGCTTGTCCTGGATATTCTCCCATGTGGTTGAGGTAAGGCTCTTCCATGTTCATCCCCTGCTATTGTTGCAAAGCTGTTCTAGGTTATCTGGGACTCAAGGACAACTCTATAGCAATGTGCAGTGTATGACAATGTACTATTGAAATGAGGGCCAGACACCCAACCTTTGTGAATTCTTCTAATGCATGTTGACGCATTCAGACAATAGTTTTCAAGCAATATTAGCTTGCACATATTCATATGTTCCGCTGAACACTGATGCCAGTAGAGCTGCTCTAGTAATACCAGATGGAGCCTTTTGAGATCAGGCTCTGCATCCTTGTAAAAGGACAAGTTTATCCATTCAAGACAATGTTTCTTTTCTCACTGCATTATTTATGACTGTTGACAAGATTAAAGAACACCACTCTTCCGCTTTGCAGGAGTATGTTATAAACAGTGCCATGCTCAAGCGGGCGTACAGGGCCTTGGTACCCAAGCCAGCTCCCAAAAACCGGTACAAGGTTGTTGAACTCGAGATCATCCAAGACCCCAGCTGGCTCGCCCCCAAGACAACCATGCTCAAGCACTTTGACGACTTCCCCAAGAGCTGAGATCGGGCAGCTTAACTCGCAACACAAGGCCACGCCATGCAAGGAAGTGTGTTATTTGCCATTCCATAATTTGTGTCGGACAATCAAGCCGCTGCCGTCAAGCTGCATGTTGTGCCACGAAATCGAAGTGATAACCTTCAAAATTCTCTTACAAATGGACAAACCAGTGTGCCAAATGTTAGGAGGTTGTGCCAAGCCTTGCCAATCCTGCAGAATGCTGCAATTCAGGAGAAACTGCGCAAGCATATTTATGTACATTTGTGCATCGAGACTGTGCAAATTACACCGACATCGTTCCAGATGTTATGTGCATTAACTATGTGTATATAATAGATAATTGGGTTTTTAGATGAGGGATGTGCAAAGGGTGTAAAAAAATAATATTTATAATATATATTTTATGTTGCCAATCAGTGTGATGCCACACTAGAGTAAAATATATTTTGATTCAAGGTATTTCTTGTCTGCAGCATTTTTACGCGTCGTGGTTTGGTATGCATTGTGGCTTTACTGCCACAAGTGGTGCCCACTGGCCAACATGCCAAATATTCCAAAGGGAAGGCCGAAAAAGTGAAAGCCGTTTACAACTTCCTGTAACGCCGAATCGGAGCGCAGCTCTTGAGGAGGAGGAGGGAAGGGTACTCAGGGGAGGGTATACCCCTCCTTCTCCCCTCATTCTTCAATGTCCTTTGGGGGGGGGGTCACATGACCTCGGGGGGAGGGGTCACATGACCTCGGGGGAGTCACATGACCTCGGGGGTCACATGGCCTAGGGGGTCACATGACCTGGGAGTCGCATGATCTGGGGGTCACATGACCTTGGGGGTCACATGACCTTGGGGGGTCACATGACCTTGGGGGTCACATGACCTTGCGATTACGGCGACGCCGCTCAAGCTGGAAATGGGCGCCTAAGAGCTACGCTCTAAAATTGCCGCAATTTACCCGAGGTCTGCGATGGCCGCGTGTGGCAGCAAGTTTAGAGAAGGCTTGTGCTGCAGACTCGGGTATAACATGCTCCCACCCCTCGGGACAGGCATTGCACCTGCATGAATTCACACACTATTACTAGTGTGTGATTTCAACAGCAGCTATCCAGTTTCCTGATAGCTGTTGTCATGCACTGCTAATCTCCCTTCTGCAGCCGGCATGACAACAATGCAGATTGACTGTCCCCTGTGTGCACATTTTATCCCACCTTAAAAATGAACCACAGCAGATGATATTGATCCATCAGTGATGGAAGTGCTGCGCCATTTGCGCCAAATTGCGCCGTGAACGAAAGTCTGCTACATCTTGCGCCAAAGTGCCATTTCGGCTAAGAATTGCGCCACACCTGCGCCAAAATGGGCATAAACAATTGATTTTTTTTTATTGGTTGACTTCAATATTCAAAGAAGTAGAAAGAAAGAAAAACGGTGGAAATATGTATTTCACAGCGTCTTTACTCACCGCATACAGTAGAACCTCGTTGATACGTTCTCGGTTGATACGTTTTCCCGGCTGTTACGTTCGAAAATGCCAGTCCCGTTTTACTTCCATAGACATACATGTATTAGTTTCCTGCCTGTTACGTTTGCTTTCCCGGTTGTTACGTCCAAAAGTTAAGCAAGCAAAAATAAAAACTCCCTAAAATCAAGCAGCAAGAAAAGAAAAAAAAAAAGGGCAAAGCAATAACGGCGAAAGAAAAAGGTAAACAAAGATAAGGGGTTCAAAGTGTGATTACTCAACCGTGGTTGTCGACACGCTCGACTTGACGAAGACTTTTTGTTTATTTTTTCTTATTTTAATTTGGGGCTAAGGCTCTACCGTTCCAACACCGAGCACTCCCTGCCCTCTCTATGCACGCCGCGCGCGTGCCCTTCCCCTTACTTTTGCCATCCTCCACTTTTTTTTTTTTACAACTGTTTTTTTTTTTTTGCGTATTCCTGCGCGCGTATGCCGGCTTGACGGTCTGCCAGCTCCGCAACGCGAGCTATCGCAATCCTCAACAGTTTAGTAAGTACACATCAAATAAACTCGTATAAGAGTTACTTTCTATCTCATGTAGAGCTCCCCTAAGTATGTTATCGGTTGTTACGTTTTCCCGGATAATACGTTTGTTTTCCGCGGTCCCCTGAGAAACGTATCGATGAGGTTCTATTGTATTGTGTTTCATTTAAGGTCAGAGCACAGTCGAAGGCTCGAACATATACAACACGAACACACAGTAAAAGCGCAAGTCACGGGGCATTCGCTGCATTTGATTGGTTTAATCGATAAAAGAACACGTACAGTACGATGGTCGGATGCCTCGATGTCGTGCTTTGACCTTGTTTGGTTAATCCCATTGGCTCGTAGCGTCGGTTGCGCTTTAAATTAAGGTGAAACGAAGATTGCTCGACCGCCGCGTTAACCGGTTGATGCGCTAACGGCTTGATCACCGACATCCTCGAAAATTTGAGACGATGTCGGCGATGTCAGGAGCCCAAAGTCGCAACAAAACATGCAAAAAACACAGTAGCATGGCGGCTACTGCGATAAGACAGAACCAGGCTCCTGTACTCCTGGTAAGATAGTTGATTATTATGTCTGCCGTATGCCTCCATGGCGCCTCTCACCAGCCCACGCGCGTCGAGCTTCACTGCCTTGCACCGGAGTGTTCGGAGTAGCTGCTGGCATGGGTGAGCATCTGGTTTAGCACGATATACATATAAATTATTCTCAGTATTATTGCAGGTCCACATTGTTTGATCTCGATTATATGATCTTGTTTTCAAATGCTGCGTTGAGAAAAAATGCATGCGGTGCTTTATTTGAATAAATGTAAGTGGAAGAGTAGGTTTTCATAATGTTTGTGTGGGGCTGTTTTTTTTTTTCAGTTTTTAATATTCAAGTCTTGAGTTTGGTAACGATCAAATTTGGGAGGCGCATTTTTACTAATAGACTTGTTAGTGATTATGTCGGTTTTTGGTGGCATTTTACAGGAACAATACATACAGGCTAAATAAACTACTGGGTGTAAAAGTGGTAGGGGAGGGAGGCTTTATCCTAACTGAAGTGTGATGCATTTCTCATCAATTTGATTAGTACCCATTGTAAATGAAGCCTACTCTGAACAGGGTCTTTTTTCTAAGAAAGCTCTATGTACCTTTCTCTGCCCTATTGGTTCTTATTACAAAAGGTAATGAGTAATATGAAAGAGAAACCCTCAGTCATTATCAAATATAAAGTCATGTAGCGATGCAATCAAATTTTTTTTTTAATTTTCAAGTGATATGTTAACAGACGTAGGCATCTGCTCCAAAAGCGTCAGTGGCTGCTCCAAACGAATATTTTGCCTGCTACAGAACCTGCTCCAAAGGGTCAAATGCCGCTTCCATCACTGATCCATCTTGGCCAACCCAGTGCAGAGCGCGTGTCACGCGAAGTCATGCACCGCACCCAACCACAAGGCGACGTGACCCACTCTTGGAGCTGGATTGGTTGTGAAGGCACGACTGCATTTGCTTCGGTCCATCTGAAGATGAAACGAATTACAAAAAGGGGTTTTTGATTTTAAGAAAAAGAATGTAGGCACCTAAAAAGTCACATGAAGTTTTCCTTTTATTAATAGAAGCGGAACAATTGCAAATTAAAACTTTGCCGTAGCTCTGCCTGCTGCTCCATGCAGAGTGCAGGACAGTGGGAGAGAAGGAAAACTAGCAAAAGTGACATCACTGGCTGTGGCAGATGAGCCCTGCTCGCCTCTAAGCTTTGAAATGTCAGCGATGATGTCATAATGACTAACAAGTAACATGCGGCAGAGAGGCTTGCCACATGTTCTGCGGCAATCGTTGCATGGTTTTCTAAAAATAATCGAACTCATGGGACACAGAAAGGATTCCACTTTAAACTATCTAAAAGTGCTCCAGTTCAGATTAAATGTCAAATATTTATATTTTACAAAATTCAAATCCGATTTGCAGTAAAATATTTCATATTTAGAAATCTCTACAAGGGCATCTGAGGTACTTATGCCATACAAATTATGACCAGATATCATTTTGTAAATAAGCTATAGTGTTCCTATACTTACCACACCATGAAAAGAGCAACCTTTGCACATAGTTCATATGCTGCACAAAGTAGTCCTTACAAGACTTGGCAATCGCAGAAAAACACTATGCCTTCATTTGAGAAAAAAAAATCGCATCTCCACGTGGTGAATGATGTTGATTGGGGCGAAGCTCTGGTGGTGCTGACGATACTGATTTTTTTGTTAGTAGGTAGTGCTGATTTTTTTTTTATTGCTCATAGGTAGTGCTGAGTTCCGGGTTGCGTTTCGACTTCATTATTACTGCTTTATGGTCGGTGAAATGCAGAGCCAGTGGTTCTTCTAGCGGATCAGCTTGGATCCGCTAGAAGCCGTGGGAACGCATCTCTACCGCTTAAGTCAACGGTCCATGTCAGAAAGAGAATGTGTGGTATGGAACATGGTTATATACGCATTTGACCGCAGTGCCATCTCCTGTATAGACGTTGAGCAGCTACATGCAACGTTTCATCCATGACATCCCCAGCCCTTTAGTTACTACCACATCTCGGAGCCCCTACTCGTCCCACAGTCGTGGCCGAGTGGTTAAGGCGATGGACGAGAAATCCATTGGGGTCTCCCCACACAAGTACAAATCCTGTCGACTGCGCAAACTTTTTTTTTTTTTTTAAGAAGACAGATGGGATGGCAATTGATGTGAGCACGGACGCCGGACGGATGGACAAGGCTAGACCCTAAGAAGCTTCGCCCCTAAAAATGAAAAAAAAAAAAAACTATCTTAAAAATGCATGCAAGTATCTTAATCCACCACATAAAGGTGGAAATAAGTAAAGAATCGAAGTACTATCGCGGACAATATGAGCTGAAACAGCACTCCGGTGCACAGTACTACCTGCGCCGCCTGTCGCATCGCTCCCTAAACACAGCGCACCCTGAGGCCGAGATAAATTCTCACTTGCACTCACTGCGCCGCTGCGCTCTTCCGGCCGTCTGCTAGCGAAAATATTGGCCGACAGAACCACCATCACTATGCGTGTGCTGTGTAGCTTAATGTTCGCGTTTTCAGCTAACATGCATTTCAGTGCATTTCAAGAAAGCGCGAAAGTGGAAAATGCGTTGTCACGCTCGTATCTCCTCGAGGAGCGCTGCCTGACGAAGCTGCCTTGGCCCCCAAGAAGAGCCGATCTGAATATCATCGAAAACATTTGGAGGCGCATCAAGGTAGCCATGTCACAGCGTCCCCATCACCGCGCCACTGCCCAAAAATTGTGGAAATCAATGACGTGAATGGGAGTGGCTTCGGGCTGAGCCAGACTTTGTTGCCGCGCTCTATGATTTCTTACCAGACAGGATGGGAGCCATGGTAGCGGGTCACAAGATAATGATGCGGTATTACATTATTTTGTAAGTTTTACTGCGCCTCAGGACCCCTAAAGCAGACTTCTGGCGATTGGAACAAAGCTTGATGCTACGGTTGCGACACACTGTTTGACGCCGTTAACGACGCATACCTTTGTGTGGTGCCTCCTTGATCCCGATCTTCTTTGTATAGTGCAGTTGAACTTCCACGCCGACTATTAATCTTTTGTGTCTGACATTGTCCTCTGCAAATATTCTTTCGATTAAGTTTCAATTTCCTTCTCCTGGCAAATATATGACTATTTGTCCCCCTTTATTAATACTAGGAATTTGTAAACAAAACAAAAAAACCTGGTGTGTTGTCAGCAACTTGTTTTATGAAAAAACAGTTAGGGCGCAGGCGAGCTGGTGTAGGTTTACCATTTTGTTAGACCACCTGAGACTGGGTGGAAGAAACACGACGACGTCTCAACGAGACGTCGTCGTGTTTCTTCGTTCAGCCCGAGACGTCGTCGTGTTTCTTCCACCCAGTCTCAGGTGGTCTAACAAAATGGTAAACTTGTTTTGTTTGAAACAAACGCGTGCGCCCAGTAATAAAGAAATAATACTTTTGACCCTTTTCATACCAGTCAAGGTTACAAAACCTTCTCAGTAACATGTATACGCTTACCGTCTTTTCAAACATCTGTGATCAATGAAAAAGAAAAGAGTAAATACCTTGGAGCCGGACTAAATCCGGCATATAGATTTTGGCCTATATTTTACGATGTCCTACTTTGTGCATGCACCTATAATCAAACAAAAACAACCTGCAACGTCTTTTGATGTGACTTTCAAAAACGATAATTGCAGATGAAATTAAAGACACTTTAGTATTTTTTCTTCACCAGTCAGCGTATTCTTCTACGGGATTCTGCGCGATAGAGTAAAGTAAATCAATTCCAAAAGAGGGACGACAAGTATAATATTTTGTACCCCCCGCCGCCCTACGACACACATGCCCGCTGTCGCACCCGCCGTCTCGCTTGCAGACGGCCGGAAGAGCGCAGTGGCGCAGCGAGCGCAAGCGAGAACTTATCTCGTACTCAGGGTGCGCCATGTGTGCGGAGCAAGGCGGCAGACGGCGCAGGTAGTAGCGTGCGCCGGCAGGATCGCTGTTTCAGCTCATATCGTCCGCGGTAGTACAGTCACTACCAAATATATCAGACTTTACCATGTTCAAAGGACCCACATACCGTAAGCATTTTCCATAACTACACTGTCCCCGATTATCCAAAAAACAGTGGCAACAAACTGCGTCTTGAAAATTCTTTAATTGCTGACAAACATGATATAACCACCCTTTGTAAAAAAAAAAAAAAAAAGAGAGGAATATTTTTAGGACAAAACTGCTTACAATATTGACAAACCCACTTTTCACAGACTCTGACATCCCTCCCGCACAACAGCAAAAGCTCGACGTTCTGTTCGTGCCTCCCCCCACAGGGAGAGAGCACTGCTGTATCAAAAACAACCATTCGACACAGAAAAGAGCATTACGGAAACAATGCCAAGGGTGTAGCGCCAACTCTGTCCTCTCTGCATTTCAGAAACATGCACAAGTACAGACGGGAGAAGGGAAAATACAAAAACTACCTTCCAAGCGAGTGAGTCGAGCTGTGATATGTTTCTGTCCAAGAGCTCTCGACACGACAAAGAAGCAGACAAGTTAGGCGCGAGTTGCCATTCCTGTTCATTCGAGCTTCAATATCAAAACAGCTGCAAGTTAGATTACCCTGTTCAGCTGCCTTTGATTTCAATCATAGCTTAAGAAAATAGGAAACGTGCGGCATTGGTAAAGACCATATTTTTTTCCATCTGTCCAATGGATACTTTGTTCGTTAAATAAAAAGCACAATAGATGCTGCAAGAAAAACAAAAAGAAAAGAAGAAACATTTGTTCTCTGCATATCCAGGCATACTAAGAGTTGAACCAACCACACTTTCAAGTTTCTTAGTGACTTGCCTCAACTCTTATTGCTGCAACGAAACACCCAAAATTCCAAGAGAATTGCCTGCACATCAAACGATCTATAGCTGTAACACAGATCCAACTCTGCTTCTTAGATGGCACCCCAGGCGAAAATCAGCCCGCTTCCAGCTGGATTATGGAACTGGAAATGAGGCGGTCCAGCTGGATTCCAGCTGGACCCAGCTGGAATCCAGCTGGACCGCCTCATTTCCAGTTCCATAATCCAGCTGGAAGTGGACTGATTTTTGCCTGGGACCAGAACATCAAATTTCAGCACTTGTGCGCTCTGACAAGCCTGACAAGTGAATGTGCATATGGCATATACATCTGTACTTTGTTTCTCCTTCGTAGAAATAAGACTCACAGCCCTAGGCTACCTGAGCTCGGTATCAATTTGAATGGCAGCCAAATTGCAAGAATCCCATGCTCTCTACCACCCAAAGCATCTTGGATGATAGTCTCCTAGAAAGGGTTGCAAATTTTAAAAAAGAAACTTTGCCCAGGCTACATGACGCACTCTCACTACAAAGCCCATATGATGTTCCTCTATAAGCATAATCACACAAATCGCTAGTTGAGGTATTGCAAGTTCCGAGCGATATGCGACCATATCGCGAGAAAACAAATGCACGTGAATACGTATTTCGGAGAGAAAATGCCAAATTCTCAACCATCCTGGAAAAGTCTGCAAGAGCTGTGCAGTAACAGCAAGGATAGTAGCGTCCAAACAAGAATATACAGAAATGAGACAATGGAACACATTGCAATTGCATTTTATCCATTCCTGTAGACTATGCATGCACAAGTAAAAAATATTTCCTCTTCCATACTGCAGCTCACATTTTTAAATAGCAAAATTAGTATGTAGAGCTTTTACAGACACTTCAGGAGACCAGGAACTTTCATAGAAAATAATACAAGCTGCCAAAAGGACATCAGTATTACAAAAAGAAAAGCAAGAAAGGTATATTTGCAAAAACAGGCAGTGCCACTCATTTCACTAAGCTAAAAACAATGCTCACTGTTCAAAACAAGTGAGAATAAACAACAAAATCTAAAAATCGTCAGCACGCCTAATCTCTAAAAAAAGCCTCCCAAACTGAGTTTACTACGCTAAAAAGCTGGGGCTTTTCCACACCCTGCAAGCGTGACACTCCTCCATCTGCTTTGTTCTGTATTTAAAGCCCCAAACACAAAGAATTTAGACAAGATAGGAATGAAGAGACACATACAGTGGCCGAGTCCGGGACAAGGCGACGAGGAAGTTTTATCATGACTAACATGAGATGAATGATTGACACCACCCACATGTCAATTAATGCTTTCACGTCGTACGGAATTCAGAAAACGCCACTGAAGCAGACTACATACTGAGCGTTCGACGTAAGGTTCTACTGCAAGCTACCACTTGGCGTGTTTGCACCTTTGGACTCTTTTGGCAACCGACGGGACTGGTGCATCCTAAAGATTCTTTCCTATAATAGTTCACCATTCAGTCTGGCAATCCTTGCTTCGTGCCCAAGGACAAAAAGCAAACTAAAAATTAAGCAAACCAGCAGAATGTGCAAATACAGTTGAATCTTGTTAATTAAAACTCGAGGAGGACCGAAAATTTGTTTGAATAAAGCAAAGTTTGAATTACCGGGAGTTTCCTCCCATAGAGACGCATAGTATGGGACCTGCATGTTAGTTTGAATTATCCAGAAGTTTGAATTAAGAGAGTTTGGATTAGGGAGATTAGACTGTATATCTACCCTCACAAGTGTAGGTTTACTGATGGCAGTATACCGATTAGCATGCCCAAGAAATACGACTTTTGCACGAGTCACCTGGGGCAAAACAGCCCAAAGACAAAACAGGCCAAGTGTAGAGACTAGCAAAGACAGCACTGACTTTTGTCTGCATTAGCTCGGTATGACGAAAGAAATTGTGCGTGAAAGCCTCGTTCCACTCAACTCTATTTCGCCTTTCTCACCTGTGCCGTTTTACCCCAACTGAGTCACATACAATATCAACTTTGTCACTTCCCCACAAACCAACTTCTCATCCATTACCAACTACCTCATGATCTCACAAACCATGAAAAATAGCCAGAAGGACACGCACGCTCTGTGTGTAGCTGCTTCGGAAACATTCCCTAAATTCTATTGCGGCAAAAGAAAAAAGAAAGAAAAAAGGGCTCCAGTCGCAACAACAGACAGATTGCACAGTCACTGCGTACCACGTCAAGTAAAGACTCCCAGCTAAAATCCAATCTGAACCCCACTTGGTCAAATGACCCCGGTGCCAAACAAAGCAACCTTAACTTTAGGTTTCCCTTTTTCTATTTCTCTTTTTAGAGACTTCAAAGAGAAGGTTAAAACAAGAACCCGACGCTGCACTAGCCAGGCCCTTGCAATCTCGAGTGAAGGGGTAAAAAACAAAGAATATGACGCCACGGGGCCGTGTCTCAGCAGGGACGACAAACACCTGCCGGGTGTCGCTCGCAGTCGAGATCGCAACTCCGACGGAACCGAGAGCTGGGCGAGCCGTTGCACCGCGCTTTCCGCCATCCTCGAGTCTTCACTTGACGTGCTCGCTGCTGGTCGCATTAGTCGCGACGGACGGAAACGGTTTGGGGAGGAGGGAGTGGGGAAAGGGGAGGCGCGCTTTTAGTGGGGCCGTGCAAGGAGGGCAGCAGCACGCGGCAGGGTGCAAACGTTACCGCAGTGCCCCCGGCGGCGGCCTGTTTTGTTTTCGCCCTAGACCAAACCCTTGTCCGAATAGTGATATTCCAAGCCGTCGTCCTCCACTGCAAGAATGCGGGAATGGGGGGGAAGAAAGGAGAGACACACAGTTAGCCACCACAACGGACGGGGAGAGACCGGTTAGAAAGAAGGGGGGTCGCTTATGTATGAAGAGGTGCAAAGGAAAGGGGACAAAAGGGTGCCGCACGGGGGCGCGCATGTGGTCGATTGGTCTACGGCTCCGTACGGCATGCATACTTTAACGCGGAGTTTTCTCCAGAACGCGAAAGGGCGGCGACTACGACGGCCCGCTGGAAGACGCTGGATTTGAGATGTTACCCCCGCATGCCCTAATCTCCGTACGCAGCTATTTGTCTTCTCATTAACAAAGCGAGCAAAGTAAAGGGTGTTAGAGTGCTCTATTAGTAGCCCGCACCCCACGCTTTTATAGACCGCTTGCCAATCACACGGGCCCTTTCAACGGTGCTTTACAGGACGTCCTTGCCAAACGGATGCCGTCTTTCTTTTGTTTTATGCCTCTGATAATTTAAAAGGAACGGTGGGGGATGGGAAGACAGTAGTTCACAAAGCTCCACATCACCAACCAGACAAGACGCGAGACAAAGAAACAGTATGGCAGCCACTAACCAAGCACACGTGCCATCCACCGTGCCTATGCAAGTTTGGAAACCAAATCAAAATTCCATGCAAACCTATTTTCTATCATTCTTTACTGTATATATGTACAGATCGCTACACCGTTGGGGTGAACAAGCCATCGACGTTTTTCGCTGTTTTTCTCCCAGTACTGAAGGAGCGTTGTAAGTTGGGCAAGTTGGTATGATGACATGCTGAACAGAACAGTGCACAAAAAGACAAGGACAGATAGAAGGAACATGCACAACACACAAGCGCTGACTCGCAAATGAATTTATACACAAAAGGAAGAACTACTATAGTGGTCGAAAGTGCTCAGTGGGTTACTAACCTAAGCGGCAAATATTTATGCCACCTGCCACCCTTGAGCAGCGCACCTGTTATTCCCTGGGCCCCTACCCAGCATTGCAAAGCTCCTTTTCCTTCACTACCAATAGCCACTGAACACCGAGTATTCTACCGTGAACAGACATAGATAGTCTCTGCCCAAACAGAAAAGTGGACAACGCTGTCTGCCATGTGCCCAGACCGCCAGCCATGGTGTCAACATTGCTGAGCAATCGCAACAGCTGTTTAACCTTTGTTCAGCGTGATGAGGCGATGATGAAACCAAGAAAGAGAGAATTCTCACGCTTTTCTGTATCGAGGCACACATCGGGAACCCGGTTCGCCTGTGAGTACAAACATGCCGCGTGGGTACACACACAGCATGCAGGAGCAGGAACACCAGAGAACACATGCAAGGTTTCAAGAGAGCACCATTAGAAGGAGGCTAGGCAAGTTCAGATGCATTCACAATTTCCGGCAAGGACTGCCTGCAACGCAGAAACTTTCCTCCGAGAACTAACCTGTACCAGGAGGAAATTTCTAGGAAACAATTGTGCTTAGACAACAAAGAGCAAAGGCAAGAACAGGCAGCTCACAGGTTCACACTCCTACAGACTGCTCAGTTGAACCAGGCACTAAATAGGACCAGTGGCAACACAAATTGGTAGCGTATAAAGACTGCGCTTGCATATGTGCTCAACTGTGCACAACAATATTTGGCGACAAAAAAAAGTTTTGTAAGCATGCCAGCCACAATGCTCAGCAAACTTGACCGCACCAGGTACATTCTTTCTGGTGTGCGTTGGAGCTCCTAGCAGAGGCTTTGAAGGTAGTTGTTCTGTTTATGGGACAAACGCATCTACAAGCCAAACAAAAGACTCAAAGATGGATTGAGAAAGGGAGTTGTACATTGCATGCAGTACCTAGAGATGCACTCGAGAGTTGGCAAAGAAATCTGGTACGCCCGACTCGTTCCAACAACACTATTTTAAAATTAACTAAAAGTACCATTACGCATAACATTATGCAGTTTAGCAGCCTGATTTTGAAGCAAGTCAAGTCATACATAAAAAATTATAACCTGTCCAGTTATAAAAAAAAAAAAGAGAGAAGCACAACTGCTCCGAGCTAACTACACTCTGCTTCGCATAATGCATCCTATATGGGCCATACTAGAAACTGATATTTTTGCCTCACTAATGCAGTGTTTGTTTTTACGAATACACCACCTGATAATGTGACCTCATCGTTCGACTCTGTGGCATTCATTTCTAAAGCAAGGAACAAACAAATGTTTGGGTAATAAATATATCCTAGCAATTTCTGTTTAATGGACCAGTTCGGGTTATACCAAAAAAGGCCACGACCGGTATCACTTGCACCTAGTACTCTGTCGTCCCTTCATAACTTTCCAAAAGCTTCATGCCTACCACACCCAGAGTCACAAATAAATTAACTCGACTCGAAGCTCGACTGATAGCACCACTGCATAGCTTTTCTACAAACTGGGCTCGTGGCTAAATAGAAGCCAAGTAAAAAACAGGACACAAAGTGTGCACGCAGGTGCCATAACACCCGTGCAGGCAACATGGTTCGAGGCACACACCATAATACGGACAGCCTCACCACAACGTGGATGTGTCGGGGCACACACGCAACACGTGTCCCAACAAACGCGCTTACGTCGAGGCCGTAATAATTTTCACGGCTAAACGGCGAGCACCCGTCTGTCGAACGAATTCGATTACGCAAGAAACCGACGATACTCGCACACCTACAACGAGCAAAACGTCCCGCACCCCGTCCGCTCGAGGCGTTGGTCCACGCGGCACGGAGTCCGTGGCGTAGGAAAAGCAGCACCACCGCCGTTGATCTACTCATACCCAGAAGCAAAGGTTCCCCTCTAGATCGGCCCTTCTGGAAGTTACATCGATGCACCGAACGACGAAAGAAGGAGGTAACGACCACACGGAGAGCGCTTGCAACTGAAAGTTTATTAGGAAACGCACCAACTTGTATACTTCAATAAAACCACGTCACTTCCAGCCACCCCACTCTCTCTCTAAAATAACATTTCCTTATCTAACAGGGCCACAGACGGCTCACTGAAACACTTATCGGCGCCCCTAGCTTCGACGACAAAGCCTTCGTAAATTTCCCTAGTTAGTATTTATTTGCTCCTTCGTCCCAGAATAGATGTGGTTGCAATGCATCGCAATGCACTGTCAGATGTCCAGACGCTCCGGCAGCGCATTGTGATCGATGCCCGTGCTCCCTCGTTTTCAAACACAACCATCCTGGAACGACACAGCGGAAAAACAACCAGGGAAATTCACGAAGCATTGGTCATCAAAACCAGGGGCGCGGATAAGCGTATCGGTGAGCCGGCTGTGGCCCTGCTAGATAGGAAACATTATTTTTAGAGAGAGTGGGGTGGCTGGAAGTGACATGGTTTTATTAAAGTATTTAAGTCGGTGTGGTTTCTAATAAACTTTCAGTTGCGAGAGCACTCCGTTCTGTCGTTCCCTTTTTCACTTTGTCCCTGTCATTCGGCGCTTCTATCCAGTCATGAACCAATTAGCCCAACTGAACATTTTGCTGCAGTTGAAGACTCCAGAACCGCTGAATATCAACTCGCAAGTGGCCGATTCGATGGCTGCGAGGACAATTTAAGATTCTCAAATGACGGACGCCCAACAACCCCGGCGGCACGACCGATCGGGAGATGTTTGCCGGCCAACCAGTCGCGCATCTTTCGCTGTCGGCCCACCGCACGCTCAAAGCGGTGGTGCTGCTTTTCCAGGTTCGGCAACTCCTCCCACCGAGAGGGATCACATGACGTCGACAAAGAACTCGCAGGGGTTGCCCATGGCCATGCGGAAGGACTGCCTACTACCGGTCAGGTCGTGCGGCATCGACTCGAGTCCCCCTCCGGGCGGCGGCTGCGGGACCGCCTGGGGTGCCTGGGGCCGCGCGACCGGCTCGTACGGGTGCTGTGGTCGCTATTGCTGCTGTTGTCGCCCCCGCCACAGCCCCGCAAAGGCCGCTGCGCTGGCTGGCCCCCTCAGAGTCGCTGTTGTTGCCGCCCCGTGGTCCTTGGTGGTGGTACCGCCGCCGCCGCTGCCTCCTAAAACGAGGTGCCACACATTGGCCGTGTGAAGACGCCGAAATCGGAATGCTGCTAATATCTTGTCAGACATTTCATTATTTCAGGGGATTGGTATGTTAAACGACTATTGTTCCAGTGTGAAACTATGTAGACTTGGCATAGGCCGATTTCACACAAAAATTTTGCAAGCTTGCGTTTTACTTGCATTCCGGGTGCTACCCAAAGGAAATGAGCTGCAAGTTCTTGCTGCCATGCAATTACGTTGGCAACAGGAAGGATGAATGAGGGGGTTTAAGGAAAGGTCAATTTCATTCCTCTACCCTATGGCCACTCCTGACAGGTCAAGGAGGTGCTTAGAGAGGAGTGGTAACAGGGTGCTGGATTTCATGCAATAAAAAAGTTTATCCCGTTTACTCTCTCTCTGGAACAAAGCACCTTCTCCCAGTTAAAAATTACCATTAAATGCAATTGAAATTCTAACGGGTTTTAACTGGAACCAATTGGTTTTAGTAGGTTCCAACGGAAGCACACTGGCCAATGGGTCTCACCAATTGGAATTATTTTTTCCAGTTGGAACCTGAATGGGTTCCAAATGGTTCCATTGGTTCCCGTTGGTTCCCATTGACAGTGACCAATTGGTTGTCCAAAACCCAATCGAGTGCCAATAATGAAAATTCCAATTGGAACTTAATGGGAATTTTCAACTGGGCTGCAAAACCGCTCATAATACAGTCCCACTACATCATCTGCAGGCATCAGTTTTCAAGCAAGCTGGAAGAAATGTCCCACCATGCACCCTTCCTTAAACTCTGCAACAAGATATCCTTACAACTGGTACCTTACGTGTCCAACGAAACAGATACATTTCCTGCATTCTTCCAAATTAGGGCGACACTACTCCAGGAGGCTATAACCGTTTGCCCCATCAATATGAAACTTGCAGGCTCTATTCATAGCACTGCAACTAGAACACCTATGCCACACGATGTGTGAAAATAAATTTCCTAAATTATAAATATTCATTTATAAAATAAAGTTCAGAAAAATGTTATTCTCTGCATTCGGTTCAAAAAACCTGAACTTTCCATAACAAGGAAGCATGAAATACACCAAAAGAAGTTAATAGCCACATTCTGTATAAAATTTCGATAAATGCCAAAAGCTGGCTACACACGTGATTCCATTATAAAATTATAGGTTTCCTGAATCGAGGTTGGATGCGAAAAAGTGAAACCGAGAAAAATGTGTTTAAAACTTCAAGATTACTTTTTTTTTTAACTTTGTACTTTACTGAAAGCGATCAGCAGCATATGTGACCCCTCCGGCCTCAATCCTCTTCCACTTAGTTGCGATTGCATCCAGCATTTTTCGTTTGTGGACGATCTTGGAGTGGTCCAGTGCGCTTTGTGATCTTCAACTCAATTGCTTTCCTGGTGTGCTCCACATGGTGGCTTCCAGGCACTATGCCCATCTTGTCAAGCACCGTCTCAAAACCCTGTGAACCCAGGCTGAACTCAAGGACTGCCATTGCGACGGCTGTTTCCACGGTGCGCAGCGATGCAAACTCAGTTTTGGGGCACCTCTCCCAGAGTGTTGAAAGACTCATAGGCATTTTGTGGCTTCATCCCACGACACCTTGCCAGCAGAGCATTGTCCGACAGTTGGTTCTAGAGCAGCACTATCTCCTTCGCTATCCCTCTTGAGAAGGCTGGGCAATGTGGACGTGGTGCACCTGGCTTGCCCGCAACTACCGGGGCTTTGTCACGATTAAAGTGACACCGGGAGTCTTCTCTTCGAGGACACGCCTGGCTGGCGTCGGGGCTCGGCATCAGTCGTGTAGGGGTGGAGCAAACTTGCGAACACCCCTTCTGCATTTTTGTCATATCCGGAGCATTGTTCTTCAAGGCAGTTGTATAGAAGCTTGTTAGCCTCTTCATCACAACGTTCGCCAGCTTGCCTTTTCATCCGGGCCCCTTCTCGGTCTTCGTTAACTTCTCCAACCCTACGTACATCCACTTTGCCACATGATTGACACAAACTTCCTTCTGAAAATACTCGTAGATCTTCTTCTGAAAATCTTAGACTTTGAACCTGATTAAAAGCCTTACTATCACCGTCGCTGACCATAGTCACATACTGTATCTTGTGCTGCTCAACCGAGCAGTTGAAGGTGGCACCGGCAGCTTCCACTTCCATTGCATTGGATGAGCCTTCCAAGTTCTTCTGGCAGGCTTCCTTGTGCAACTCCATCCAGGCTTGGTATCCATCTGAATCTTTCTTTGGACCAAGGATACAGCCATGACATTACTTGCTTTGGACTGAGAAGTCAAGGCCCAAGCCAGTCTTGAGTTCGATGGCTTCAACAACCCCAGACTGTGACATGTGACAGCGCTTCTGCCTTGAGTCGTCGTAACTCACGCAAAACATCAAGAACGTCACCTCTGTCTTGAGCCAACTCTTCCTGCAACTTCCTGACAGTCTTCGCAGTGTCTTTCATCGCGTCGCTTGCCGCTTGCATCGATGCATCGCACACACTCGTTGCCGTTTTCAGGTAAGTCTTCAAATGTGTCGGCGGCGGTGCATTCCTGCCTTTAATAAAGTTGCTTAACTTTTTGAAGCTAATCCTGCAGTCCCGACCGACAACGCAGAGGCAAGCCGCAAGTTCATTCTTCCAAGATGTTCCCACGGACGCAGAGTGCGGTGCCTTTGCGATCTCCCCGCAAGAGCCACAAATGAATACAAACTGCAGATTCGCCCCGGTTCCACCTTCCGCCAACCCCAATCTGCTCTGCGAGCCCGTATGACACGACAAGGCGCTCACATGTTCTGAACGAGTCTCCGGCCGCCCTACGCGCGAAGTGCTGTGCGACGGGGAACAGCCAATCACAGCAAGAGTTTCGTAATCTCGGCCGACAGAAGCGTCTGTTGTAAAATATCGCCATTTCTTTTATACCGGGACGGGAGTTTTCTATGGAGCTCTTCCCATGCACGAAGATGTAAACAAATAAATAAAAAACCTACTTAGAAAGTTTGCAAAATAACACTTCGAAAAGGGTGCGCGCACCATGCTAGGCTTAATAGCCGCGGAGCTATCAGGTTTCGAAACTGATGCTTATCGCGGTTCTCTACGTGATCATGTAAGCGAGGTGCACTCGCGCACATCTTGTCGACGTGACAATAATTATTTCTGGCTTTGTTTTCAACTCATATCGATACAACTTTGTGAGAATGTTCACCATTAATTGTACAGGCCAAAAAAAAAAAAGTTTTGAAACAGTACTTTCCTGTGGAAAATTGGCAATTGAGCCATATCCCCCCCCCCCCCCCTTAAAGTGGCGATTTCGGCAAGTCGCCTCATGACTTACGATAGCGAGAGCGGCGCACAAAAACGCGAAGGTCGGCAAAAGGAAACACCGACGGTTTCCCCCGTCCCGTCCCGCATGCTCCGTTTGCACTTCCACATTTTGTGCGCGCCGTTTCGTTAAGGTCGGTCCTCCCGAGAGATCGTGCAAAGAAGGGGCCGCCCACCGGAGCCACTGTGGGCGCTGCCTTCCCGGGCGTAGTTGACGTAAGAGGCGAGGGCGGCCTCGCTGTGGTTGGCCACGGAGGAGGACGGGGGCGGGTAGCCCAGGGGCAGGAAGGCCCCCGGCCCAAGGTGGCCCGACGCCCCCGCCGAGAAGGGCTCCCAGGGCGGCCCCAGGCCACACGAGGACGTCCCCCGGGAGCCGGCAGGGGCCCCAGGGTGTCCCTGTCCGCCTCGCTTTCGGCCCCCAGGCGCAAGGCACACAGTTCTGCAGGGAAGGGGCATGCAGGGAGGTGAGAGAGAAGTGCCACGAGGAATCAGAGAGGCAGCTTCGGCGAGAACACTCGACCGGTTCTCCACGTAAGCAAAACCGAGGGGAACAAACAAACGGCCGCGCATCAAGCTGATGGCGGTCCTCCGTCGCCGACACCCTTTTCCGTGGCCTCGCCACGTCTCGACCGACACGAGTGAGCGAGGTCTGTATGGGTACCCACATAGAAGCCATCAGCTTTAAGAGAACGCCACCGACCCGACCGCCGTGGCTCGGAGCACGTGGGAGCGAAAGCTTGTGCCGCGGAACCCGAGGATCTTGTGCTAGATCCCTGCCCCTTTCAATCTGGCGTGCAGTCGTGCATTGCTATTGCGTGATGGGCACTGAAGACAGCGGATTAGCACTGGCTCTGGCCTACGGCGGAGGCAACGGACGCCTGTCGGGGCGGAAGACCAACTTCCCGTAAACGTCCACAATCCCACGTACCTGAGCAGAGGTCCCCGAAGACATAGTAGCACTGCTCCGAGAAGGAGAGCTTGTTGACCGTGTGGCGGATGAGGCCCGCCTTGAGCAGCAGGTTGGCAAACTTTTTGGCCTCCTTGCGGTCCTGGAAGCCCTGCACGTGGCTCGCCAGCCAGTCCACTACGTCCACACCTGGACCGAAGGTGGAGAGAGACACAGAGATGCCGTGTCTTCGTCCCAAAAGCTTTCTCGACGCGGGAACGAGCATAAATGGACTGGCAGAAGAGGCAAACAAAGACTAAAACAATCGAAAGAAGCCGTCAACTCGCGACCGCTTAAAACACTCGGGCTTTGGTATATGAGGCCCCACATCATTAGCCAGTTTAAAAGGTCAACACTCCTAAACTGGCTAAAAGTTGAGAGAGCACTCATCCAACTGATTGCGGCTCAATTTCAAAAGCAACTAAGCTTCTTCCGTCCTGATGTATCTACTTGGGTAACTAGAGCGGCAACATAGGTTTCGCCTCTTGTCCTTACTGACCTATATCATCGGTTCTCAAACTTGGCTTTTAGGAGCACGGAGGTTTCCCAGAGTTCCCTTATAGGTTCCCCCAGACAATCCGGGCCAAACGCTCCATATTATCTGCATCACACTTTACAATGTCAGGAAGCTTCTAGCCAGCTTTAGCACATCAATGCCCAGACTAAGAGGTGTTCCTTAGGTATCAATAAAGTGAGGTATGTAGTGTTGTACGAATATTTTAATAGTAGCTTCTGAGTAATATGCTATTTGATATTCACTTTGAGATGAACTGAGGTATTCACACTTTACGAGGTGTGCGGCAGATAGCTACGTTGAGTGCACTTCTCACCGTGCACCTGTGCACTGCGGGGAAAGCAATACCCGCGAAGCTCGCAGGCTCCTCAGGTATTGCTTCCCCGCAGTTGAAGGGCACTTGATGAGAAGCGCACTCAATGGGGCTATCTGCCGCAATTATGCGAGTATCTGTTAAAAAACACATGCAAAGGGAAAAATTTTTTTTAAACAACCTAGATGGAAAAAGAATGTTATAAAACGAAGTCACAACGAAAACAAATTTTTAGAGCTATATTTACGGCGCAAAACAAATTTAGTAGTTGGCACTGCGGGAGCCGCCGCGGGTCACGTAATACAATTGCACGCGGCCGCGCAGCGCCGCCGCGCACGCTGAGCATGGTGCGCCACCATTTTGACGCATTTCTTTATGCCGCCGCTGCCGCCACCGCGCAAGTTCGGTCTGCTCCGCGGCACCGCTATCATGTGACCGGCGCACAGGTCAGATGACGGTGGCGCGTCTGCTTGCACTTTCAGAGCTTCCTTGGGCTCTTAGCAGTTGCTTGTTAATCTTTGTTTTTTGTTGCACTTGAAAAAAAGATGAATGAGTAACTTTAGAGACCATGAAGCTTCCGAAAGAGCGCAAGTACCACGTGACAAACAGCTGCCAGTCACGTGAGAAATAGCGGCCACTTTTTTCGTGCGGCACCTGCGGGAATAAACTACGATTCGTATAGCGCCGTAAATAGAGCTCTAAACATTTTTGTTTCTCCATAGTAAATTCATTTTATGACTGTTTAAAAAATTTATTTTTCCTTTGCATGTGTCCTTTAAAGTGCAATTCCGCTCAATTTTGAAGATTTCAGGATAATGAGTGATTTCACATCAAAAAGCACTAGTAAAAGACACTACGTCATTAGCTTCGCGAAAAATGGGACATATATTTCTACATATATTTCTCAATCTAATTTAAACACGAGCAGAAAACAAAACCAAAACTTTGGCTCCATCCGGCAAAATTGGACTCTGGGCCAGCCAAGAACATGGCTATCATGTGGTACAAGATGTCACGTGATCCTCTACGCAACGACGGACAAGATTGGGGCGGTGCGTGTGCCAGGCGCAAGTGTCGTCTGCACTGCACCCTTCACCACGTATTGGTGTCTACGACATTCAAAGACGTCTGCACAACTAAGGCATAAGCCTGCGCACGTAGTTGTCCATAGCGTGAACGAAAATTTGAGAGACAATTATCACAAACGATGAGACAATGAAGGCAGTTGCGACGCGGGAGACAGCGGTAACGGCGGGACCACGGCAGGGCGGCCGGACGGCTCTCAAGAAGCGCGCTGCGCAGGAGCGTTACCCCAATCACGTCAACACCGCCGAGCGTGAAGAGGAGACGTTGCTGAAGTCACCCATTACGCTTGCCCGGAGAAGAAAAAACAAGCAAAAGGGGGCAATGGTGACGACATTTAGCTCAATGCTGGCTACGTCCACGCCGTAGCCTTGACTGCGTTGTTGGTTGCGCCTCAATTCACCCGCTCTAGTTAGCCGATTTGAGCAACATGGCAAGTTGCAAAGTTTGCCGGACCATTTAAGAAACATTTAGACAGAACCATGTCATAATATTTGACGTGTGGTCTTCCTAAGTTATACTGAAGAGGACTGCATAGTTTTTCCAAAAACAAAATGAAGCGGAGTTGCTTTGCTCCGGCGATTTTTTTAGTTACCCCAACTAACTATATTTTCGGAATCGCTGGCTTCTGCCCTTTCTGTTACGCTAATTAGTATCGTGAAATTCAGAATAGTTATTGTGAAATCGGCCAATGAAAATGATGCCAAAACCAAGATTCAAATATGCCCATGCTTTTCAATGCCATGACGCCAGGGGAAGGCAGGCTGCAGGTCAAGCGGGCAGTCTAAAAATGAACTATGCCGAGCAATTGCTTCGGCTGCACGGGCGCTCGAGCAAGCTTCGTGGCATTCAATAGACCGATCTCACTAAGCGTTCGGCGCATGCGTGACACCGCCATAACTTTAGTTCACAGGAGTCAGACGGCCGCGCATGCGAGGGCTCGTGCCGTCTCGTGCTCCACACGCGCAGAGCTCCAGGGGGCGACGCACGGCAGAAAGACTAAAGTTCCCTCGATGCACTGCGGCAGCGGTGGCGAAGTCAAACTGGCTGGTGAGATCGGTCTATTGACACCATGAAACTGCTTGGAATCAGTTCAGAACAAGGTCTACATTCAAAAGAGTGAACCCCTGCCTTCCCCTGATGTCACTTTTTCATTGTTGCCAGTAGACTTTCACTTTGAAAAACACGGTGAGGACTAAAACTGTAAATTCAATAACTTGGCAAAAAAATTTGGTTTGGCCCAATATTTGGGGGACTATTTCAGCAATGTTTTGTTGGTGCGTGTAGCTAATTTTAAGGCAAATTAGGGACTATGAAGAAAACAGGATACTTCAAGAATGTGCAAGTGACACTTCTCTGCCATATGAAACATAGCTATCCCCTTCCGTCCTTTTTTTTTTTTTTTTTTTGCTGGGGGAAAGCTTTTTTTTTTTTAACGTTTGTTTGTAAGCTTTACGGTGTCCTAGAGTACGCTCATCACAAGTGGGTCCAGACAGCCAATTACATGCTCTGTTGGCTGCCAGTCGATCGCTCAAGGACTCCACTGCTGTTCAAGTCCCGAAAATGGGAAAGGGAAGGATACAAGGCCTTTCTACCGTGGCGACGGGTATTGCGAGGTTGGCGAGCCGCGACAGAACAGATGGACAGGCAACGTGGCAGTACTCACTGGCAGGTGACATGAACGTCAAAGAAAAGCAGAGGAGGTGAGAAGGAAAGCCGTGATGTTCACCCGGTAGAAGTCTCAAACAAAAACGGACTGTTGGACTTCGACTTTCACTTCATTTGGCATTGAAGTGTCACTTCGTGCATTCTGGAAGTAACCCTGTTTGGACACCCTTAGACAGCGATACCTTGACGAATCTCGTGCTCATCATTCGCGCTTGTTTATTTTTGGTCAAATATGAAATTGAAGCAATAACACCTGAACTCTTTTCTGATTAGGAGAACTGCAACGAATTTTGCCGCTTAGATGCCACAGCCCATAAATGCTATAGCTATATTAAAACTTATTAACCGAGCTTAGCAACCTTCCCGAGTTCAGCTGAATTTTCGTGTAAGCATAATAGGCACGGCAGTGAAAAGCATGGAGAAACTATTTGATCTCGAAAATATTTGGCCAAAACCGTGATTCAGTTCAAACTCAAAATCCGCTATTTGCACATGACTAGAAATAGGCATTCCTCGAGATAAAAGAGACTGAGAACGCCATCCATACTCAGTTCATCCCTAATCTAAGACTGCAGTGGGAGCTATGCTTTCGCCGGACCAATCAAATGCCTCCCTTTCACCACCTGACTGCAACGATTTGGCCAGAGTGTGATCATGTGGCGAAGAACCGACAAATGACTGGTTCAACGCGCTCGTAGCTTCTACAGTCTAGCCCGGTTATAACGAACCCGTTTATAGCGAAATAGCGGTTATAACGAAGGGATTTGGATTTCCCATTCCCATTTCTGCATTTTTAATGCAATTTGGGTCCAGTTATAACGAAGTAAATAAAAAAGCCTCAGCGGATATAACGAAGACAAATTTCGTGCCGAGCGGATAAAATATCTAGCAATCAGAATAATTTACGACCTTTTTGGTAAATTTTAAGCAAAAAACTGCTCAAAATTCGGCTGCCGGCAGCCTCCGCAGCGTCGTCTGCTCTCCCTATCGCGTAGCTCCTATAAGATTGCTTCACCGCACCGCCTCATGCGCCGCCGTGTCCTTGAAACCTTTCAAAACAAACAAGAAAAAAAAAAAACTTAACAGATCGGTAATTGTCGTCGTCTCTCTCTCTCTCTCTCCTCCTTTTGCAGTCACGTGACGGGTACAGTCGCTGGAGTCGCCAGATTAACTCGGAGTCGGCTGGGGTAGCTAACGCGCGGTAGCGTCGTTCGTGTACTCGCGAGTGACACTCGTAACTCTCGCGCAAGGTGCAGGCGTCGTGCAATGCCAACTCCAGAGTCGTATCGTTTGGAGTTTCGAACACACCGCGACACGAGCAAGGGGTGCGCTCGTCATTATCATTCTTCGTTCTCTACTTTTCGTATCGTGCTGACCGCTTTGCTGCTTCTGCCATCCTGACTTCCACCCCGACAACTTTTGGACAACGGACTTACACTAGTGTTAGAATTCCACGAAAAAGACTCGGACTGCCCCTTGATTCTTCTGAATCATCGATTTGTCGACCATGTCGAGTTCCGCGAGCCCCGGGACGTCGGCGGGAAAAAGGAAAGTGCTGTCCCTGAAGCTGAAGCGCGCCATTTTGGACGAAGTCCGTAGGAACGTCAAGAAGACCGATATCGCGCGAAAGTATGATATCGCGCAGTCTACTTTGTCGACGATTATCAAGAACGCCGGCAAGATCGACGCCGTTCTGGATGACGACGTTGGCGGCGGTGACCGAAAACGAATCCGAGGTGCCACCTACCCCGACGTAGAAGCGGCGCTTTACAAGTGGTTCGTGGATGCCCGCGCGAAGAACATCCCGCTGAGTGGACCGCTCATGCTACAAAAAGCTTCGGAGGTTCCGATCCGAGCTTTGATCTGCAGTTCGACAAGTTTGAGGCCGCGATCGTTAAACGCTCGCTCGCGAACAGCGTGCAGGGAACCCTAGATGGCTTCTTGCAGAAGGAATAAACACGTTCCCCCAGGTGAACAATTTTGTTGTTTTTTTCCTTTAGTTCGGATATAACGAAATAGTGGATATAGCGAAGTGATTTTCAATTCCCGCCGACTTCGTTATAAACGGGCTATACTGTACCGCAATCTCAGCTTAAGGGGATGCAAGAACCGAAATTTGGATATCAAGCAATATAGGTAGCAGCGAGCGTCCAATCGGGCACCACAAAACTCCCAAAACATCACTCATAAAGCTGACATCTCCGAACGGATGACCGTATTCTTGTAAAATAAGGATGCGATTGAGTGAAAATCGCCACGTCACGTTTCTTCCTGCAGAATAGTTGAGGAGTGAGGGTAAACGGCCTTGCTTCCTTCCCCTCTTGCATACTCGGTGGGAGTCAAAGCAAGAAGAGGACGAAACGAGAATCGCGACGTCACGGGCCTTTTTTGGCCATTGTTCAAGCGCGCTCTTCTTTCACAAAAATACAACCATCCGTTCGAGATATCACTGTATGAGTGATGCTTTCGGGCTTGTAGCGTCCCACCTAGTGCTGCTGCGTTGTTTTCTGAGATCAGGGTCCCGGGTTCAGCATCCCTTTAAAGGTGAACGGAGAATAGGATGGTAGCAAATTCCTCCTCAAGTGTGACAGAGAAGTATAAAATTGACCGCATCTCCACGTGGTGAATGATGTTGATTGGGGCGAAGCTCTGGTGGTGCTTGTCTGCGTAGACGCTGAGCCGTGCAGCATGCCGAGCCTTCGTTCGTTTTCATCCATGTCAGAAAGAGAATGTGGTATGGAACGTGGTTATATACGCATTTGAGCATTTGAGCATTTGACCGCAGCGCCCTCTCGTCTATAAACGTTGAGCCAATGCATGCAAAGTTTAACGCGATTATATACGCATTTGACCGCAGCGCCCTCTCCTGTATAGACGTTGAGCGGCTACATGCAACGTTTCATCCATGACATCCCCAGCTCTTGAGTTACTACCACATCTCAGAGCCCCTACTCGTCCCTGCAGTCGTGGCCGAGTGGTTAAGGCGATGGACTAGAAATCCATTGGGGTCTCCCCGCACAGGTTCAAATCCTGTCGACTGCGCAAACAAAATTTTTTTTCATCTTTTTTCATTATTTTTTATCCTTTTTTTTCTTTACACGAGCACGTGAGCTCACGAGCAGGAGCACGAGCACCGGACGAGGGACGGACATACGGACATGGCTAGCCCCTAAGGAGCTTCGCCCCTAAAAGAAAAAAACAGCTTTGAGACACAGCAAAGTCGAGGTCTTAAGTCGCGACTTCCGCCAAGTGATGGGCGTGCGCCGTACCAATGAAGGCCTTGGGGATGGTGATCTTGAGCCACATGCGGTCCCGCACGTCCAGGCCGGAATCAGGAGCGGCCATGGCCTTGACAATGGTCTCCATGTCCGTTTCTATGGTCAGCATATTGTCCTGGAACTGCCCTGCAGGGACACACGCAGACGGGAAGACTGTCAGGGATGGCCAGAGTCGGCCCGATGTACTCCATAAGAACGCACGTCCCGGCAGGCAGGCAGCCTTAGGCGTACAGTAAATGGCAGTACAGTTGTGGAACATTATTCTTCCACAAATTTGTCAAGGTATCACATTTTAGCACATTACGTGAGAGTTAAATAGCAATTGGAGATAAACTGGCATTGGCAACATTATACGTGTGAACAGGGAGCTTTGGGATGGCATATACTTAGGTGCTGTAGACACCCAAGGAACTAGCATCGTCGCAAATGTGCATGTGCCAAACCCGCACTGCAATTGGGTTTTAGGGTAGTATGTATGTCCACTATTTTTCAGAAAAAGTGAACCGCAACGCTCACGCAAGGTGCAAGAGATTGACAGGGCACTAAAGCCAAGAAAAATGTGTGTGTGTGTGTGTGTGTGTGTGTGTGTGTGTGTGTGTGTGTGTGTGTGTGTGTGTGTGTGTGTTTGTGTGTCACGCGTGTGTGCGCGCGCGCACACATATACATACACACACACGCACACACACACATATATATATATTCGGAGAGGAGGCGTGAAAGAAAGTCGACTCGCAGGGCCGCCCAATATTTGACATCACTGCACTGCCGCGCATCGCGCGGGAACTTTAAATTCGGCATTTGGAAATTGTTTTTTTTACTTCACAAATACTGAACTTCCAAGTTTCAAATTTTGGGGGTAATCTCCAGGCATGGTTTTCAAACACTTCGGATAATAATAAATTTAAAAAAAGACTTTGATGTGTCAGTGCCCTCTTTAAGGGTCTCTGCAGCCAAAAAATTCCTAAAACTTAATTCTTTTGAAAATGGCAATATTGACCCCAACAGGTGTAGTTTTTCCAAATCTACCAAGTTTCTAATTTCATGGATGTATATTAATGTGTAACGTCTATGCGGACTGAATGTGCATTGAAGTTGACACTAAAACATTATTTTCACAAAACACAATTTTTGGACCATGAAGCCAGTACTCCGTAATGACGTTACGACTCCTCCCTGAAGGAGAGGAAGCACCGCCATACAGAGAGAGGAGGGAGGAGGAGGAGGAGGAGGAGGCACTCACTCTCGGACTCCGGCACGGACGAGGTGACCGACGACGAGGTGGAAGTGAGGGTGGACACCGAGGGGGCCTCAGCTCCCGGGCAGCACCGGGCGCCCTGGAAGGGCATCAGGGAGTTGCCCCGAGCACGAGGGATGGGGGCTGCCCCAGGCTGAGGCGCGAGTGGGCCAGTGCGGAGGGGGGTCCCGGGGCCCCCCTGCCCCCGGGCCGCCTCCGTATGGGCCACCCACGCCCCGGGGTCGATGGGGCGCACGGGCTCCGTCCGCGGGATCGTGAAGTACCTTCGGGTTCGGGTCCCAGCACGTGGCCACCACCAGCTTGATGGGGCTGCAGACGGGAGAGGAGGGCGCTCCGTGAGCGAGGCACGATGCCGGTGGGCCTCCGCGGAACAAAGGGGAGGAAAAGTGCGAACGGCGTCGGAGGTTATGATTCTGAGACATTTCGGGAAAAGACGCTTCTCAAAACGCCCATCGTTTGAAGCTTCTTCTTTGTTTTCGAGTTGCCACGGCAACGCTGACCATAGACCGTCGGACGCATCCTTCGGAAACACGGCATTGCCGCCTCCCACAAGCCCGTGTGTACCATCCGTTGGCGGCTTCCTCTCCCAAAGAATGTGAGTGAGACCGTCGGACGCGTCCTTCGGAAACACGGCATTGCCGTCTCCCACAAGCCCGTGTCTACCATCCGTCGGGCGGCTTCCTCTCCCCAAAGACAGACCAGGAAGGGAAAGGGCTCAAGGCCTCGTGTACCACGTCCCTTGCGCGGATTGCCCGGTCGCTTATGTGGAGGAGACAAAAAACTTCCCGGATCGTATTCGACGACACAAATACGACGTGAGAAAGAAAGACACTGGAGGCCAGCGCCCTGGCAGAGCACGAGCAAAAAACGGGGCACTCTTTCTCCCTCGATGAGACCCAGATCGTGGCCACCGAGAAACACTGGAGGAAACGCCTTCATCTAGAGTCCTGGTTTATCCAAACAACCAGCAAGAACGTGAACCGGTCCAAGGGCACTCTTCCGGGCGCGTACGTGTCTGGACTTCGCCCCCTCTGGGGTAAGCCTTGGCAAAGACCAAACGCCCAGGCGACCATCCGCATCGCGCCCCTCCCCCGCCGGTCCAAGGGCACTCTCCCGAGCGCGTACGTCGCGCCCTCTGGGGTAAGCCTTGGCAAGGCCAACCACCTCGGCAACCTTCCCCACCGCGCCCCTACCCCCAGTCACCCGTGACCAAGGGACCGAGCGGGTCCCGAAACGTCGGGTTTATGTGTTTTTTAATAAAACTTTGGTTAGAGTCCTCAAAAACTATGTCACATACCTTATTGTGCTGTTAAGAATGGAACCTTCGGCGACCTTCTTCCGAGTTTCAACGCGGCGGAAACGAGTCATGATCTGTCCGGGAACGTCGCCTGCTGGACGGGGCCTACGCGAAACGAGTCTCGAGGAGTACGGAACCGGCGCCTACGTGTCTGCGCCTGAGGAGACAGGTCTCAACGCGCCCGTGACATCAACGGGACGTGTGTGCGTGCGTGCGGCTTGGTGCGCTCCGAAAGGGGAGAGAGGCCGGGCCTAACTGCGGAGACAGGTCTCAACGAGTCTGTGACGTCAACGGGACGTGTGTGCGTGCGTGGGGCTTGGCGCGCTCAGGAAAGGGAGAGAGGCATGACCTAATTGCGGAGGACCATGGCTACGACGCACTTCTGGCTACGACGCGGCGGACTTTGCTACGACGCACTTGACGGCGGGTTGCTGCTGCGCACCTGCTGCCCTGGCGGGGAGTGAGGGAGAAAACGGACCCTATATAAGGCGGAGCGCGAGGCTGCTCAGGAGTTCTCTCGGATTTGACGACTGTATCGCAACCATGTAATTAAACCGTTCGTTACGTTACCAATTCTCCCACCTCCACTGGACCCCTGGGTTCTTCACTTCGGGGAATGGTCGTCGTCACGAGCCAGGAAGCTCCCGGACGTGCGGCATAAACCCCGCCTCTAACAACTGGTTGGCAGCGGTTGGGATCGGACCATGCGACATCGTGCTACATCTGCGGGTGAGCGTTTGGACTTTGCTTTGAGATTCGCCAGGCTTCAGATTATGGGTAATTAATTTTGAACTGCTGGGAATCCTTAGTGTTTGACTCGTGCGCTAGGTTTAGGTACAACCTCGCGACAAGTTTTAGAACAAAGCCAAAGCTAAAGAGCAGCGATCATGGATCTAATGAGGTTACTGAGAACAGATTTATTCTGTTTATGTGAAGAATTGGGTGTGGAGGTGGAGCAAAAGATGAAGAAATCTGAGATCAGTAAAGCGATTTCAGAGAGCGCAGAAGCAGAGGAAATTAAAATTGCGTGGGAACTGCTTCTGAACGCTAAGAGCGAGGCTGCAGCGAGAGAGGAACAGAGAGCAGGCTGCAGCGAGAGAGGAACGAGAGCGGGAGCAGGCTGCAGCGAGAGAGGAACGAGAAAGAGAACGAGAGCAGGCTGCAGCGAGAGAGGAACGGGAGCAGGCTGCAGCGAGAGAGGAACGAGAAAGAGAACGAGAGCAGGCTGCAGCGAGAGAGGAACGGGAGCAGGCTGCGGCGAGAGAGGAACGAGCGCAGGCTGCGGCGAGAGAGGAACGGGAGCAGACTGCAGCGAGAGAGGAACGAGCAGCGCTAAAAAGGTTAGAGTTAGAGATGGAACAACAGCGATTAAACTCACAGAACAGTAGAGTTGGGACTCCGGTGCGAGCAAGTGAGACCGAGTCGTATCAAATGAAGAAGCTCATGCAGCCGTTTAAAGTTGGGGAAGACGTGGGCCTGTTCTTAGTGAACTTTGAGAGGACATGTGAGAAGTTGAGCTTCGCCCCAGAAACGTGGCCGCAACGGCTTTTGACTTTGTTGCCCTGTGAGGCTGCAGAGGTTGTCGCGCGCCTTAGTGCTGGAGACGCGGACGACTACGACAAGGTGAAGTCCAGCCTTTTGAAACGGTACCGCCTTTCTGCCGAGGCGTTCCGTCAAAGGTTTAGAAACGCATCCAAAAAGAGCAGCGAGGGCTACTCGGAATTCGCTTACGGGCTTAAAACCAATTTGATAGAATGGTTGAAGAGCGAGGAAGTGTACGAAAGCCGAGACAAGGTAGTCGAGTGTGTGTGCCTCGAACAGTTCTTTCGTAGCATTCCGCAGTCAGTCAAGCTCTGGGTGCAGGACAGGGTAGGAGTCGACTCTGTCGAAAGGGCCGCTGAGCTAGCCGAGGAGTACGCAACGCGTAGAAAGCTGAGCGGAGAGGAAAGCGAACCCGGCCGGAGCGATCAGCGCAAGACCTTCCGACAGGGAAACGGCTCGCGAGAAAACGGGCCCGAGAAGCCCGAAGCAGGACAAAAGGTCCCAGAAAAGAGCGCAGAACACTCGAACGGAGACGAGGCGCGGAAAAGCCAAACAGGGCAGTTCGAGGCTAGGAAGCCGTTCCTGTGCTACAACTGTCAGGAGCCGGGACACACAGCGGCCAGATGTAAGAAACCGCGGGTTGTGTTCTCGACCGTGACCGGTAGTGACGAGGACCTGGAGCTCCTTCGTCCCTATCTTCACGAGCTCCAGGTAAACGGAAAGCCGTGCAGGGTGCTTCGTGACAGTGCAGCGACGATGGACGTTGTTCATCCGTCGTATGTAACGACATCCGATTTTACTGGAAAGGTAGTTTGGATCAAGCAGCTGCTCGAAAAGCACAGTGTCTGTCTGCCTATGGCGACGGTAAGGATAACTGGCCCGTTCGGAGAGCTAGTGACAGAGGCGGCTGTCTCGCAAACAGTCCCGTTGGAGTATCCTTATTTGTTTTCTAACCGGTCAGAATTCCTGCTGCGCGAGAGGGGTCAACAACTGGGAGAGGGACTAGTTCAGTCAGGTACGAGGTCCAAATCGCGTCAGCTCGCCCCTTTGTTGACGAGTGATCCAGAGCCAGAGGCAGCTGTCGGGGAGCAGGCACTACCAGAGTTCGAGGCAGAGAAACGGGATGAGAGGGACCAGGTTGTAGAACAGCCTGACCTCGTAGCACTAGAAAGTGTACGCCGTCCCAACGAACCGGCGGAAAAGGCGGAGGAAGACGGGATCAGTGAAAGATCTCTCGTAGCTCCGGCGTCACGTAACTTTGGTCCTCTGCTACGAGTAGACAGAGTGTCTTTGACAGTCGAGCAGAAGAGCGACCCTAGTGTGTCAGGGTTTCGCGGTACAGCTCAGGAGATTGCTAGGACCAATGTGACGGGGCATGAAACAGGCGGATTGTTTTATCGGCGCTATAAGGACCGCATTTTCACGTCTAGAAATCACGTGAAAATCGATCACTACGACTTCAGGGCAAGAAAAAGGAAAGGCAAATTTAACGGCAATGCCGATGGGTTGAGCAGATTTTTCTGGCATCACGAAAAACAGTAGGGATGATCTCAGAGGTCTTCGTCATCCACGGGAATGAGGATCTAAGTGGGGGCACTTCGTTAAAACCCCAAAAGGACCTCACAAATTGCAAAGAGTTTTTGTCTTTTGTATTTTGTTCATAGTGACCTCTTTGGAAAAATGAGTTGTGTTTTGGCGACAGCGGGTCTCGATACCCGCAATTGTCCTAAGGTTTTAAATTTGTAGTTTTTTTGCAAATTTTTGTAATCCGTAGTCCAGTCTGGCGGGTCTCTGGCGAATTCCGAGCGTTTGACTGCGGTGTGGCGTGGTGTTGTGTGGGACGTTTCCGCTAATGCCTCCGTTGTAAGAGGTTTGGGAGTTTGTTGGGTGCTTGCAGCGTCTTCTCAAGGCCTACTCCAAGCCCACCTCTTCAGGCCAGCGATCGTACCACCGGCCTTTCGAGGTTTCCCTGGCCCCGGAGGGGCTGTTAAGAATGGAACCTTCGGCGACCTTCTTCCGAGTTTCAACGCGGCGGAAACGAGTCATGATCTGTCCGGGAACGTCGCCTGCTGGACGGGGCCTACGCGAAACGAGTCTCGAGGAGTACGGAACCGGCGCCTACGTGTCTGCGCCTGAGGAGACAGGTCTCAACGCGCCCGTGACATCAACGGGACGTGTGTGCGTGCGTGCGGCTTGGTGCGCTCCGAAAGGGGAGAGAGGCCGGGCCTAACTGCGGAGACAGGTCTCAACGAGTCTGTGACGTCAACGGGACGTGTGTGCGTGCGTGGGGCTTGGCGCGCTCAGGAAAGGGAGAGAGGCATGACCTAATTGCGGAGGACCATGGCTACGACGCACTTCTGGCTACGACGCGGCGGACTTTGCTACGACGCACTTGACGGCGGGTTGCTGCTGCGCACCTGCTGCCCTGGCGGGGAGTGAGGGAGAAAACGGACCCTATATAAGGCGGAGCGCGAGGCTGCTCAGGAGTTCTCTCGGATTTGACGACTGTATCGCAACCATGTAATTAAACCGTTCGTTACGTTACCAATTCTCCCACCTCCACTGGACCCCTGGGTTCTTCACTTCGGGGAATGGTCGTCGTCACGAGCCAGGAAGCTCCCGGACGTGCGGCTCGAAACCCCGCCTAACAGCGCGCAAGACTACAGTGGGGCAAGATGAGGTGCACGTATAGGCTCTTTCGCCGTGCTTTTCAGTGATTGGAACACAAAGAGAGCTGGAAATGAGGACCTAATGCAAATGGCCGATTTTCTCCCGGGCCTCGTGTTTTGACGAGCCTTACACGGGAAGCGCATTTCTTTCTTGAAATTTTGGACTAAGCTTTTCTTACGGCAATGTGAGGATAAACTACCGATGTGCCAAAAAGCAAAAGTTGACGTGCAACAGCACTCGCAGTGATGTGATTGTGCTAAGCCTTTTGGAGCACCTTCGGAGCAGCCAAAACAGTGTTTTGGAGCAGCAAATGTGGCTTTTGGAGTGGCAAAAGTGGCTTTTGAAGCAGATATTCTTGAAAAATAAAAATAGTATTTGTTTTAAGTGCTGTACAAACGAAGGGCACTTTGTGTTGTGTTGTGTTGTGTTGTGTCCTGATGTGGCGTGTTGTGACGGAACTTGCTGCTTGTGTTTTTACTGTTACGACGTTCCACAAGTGTACAGTACTATATAGGCATTGCCGAGCAGTTCCAAAAACCACTTGCCACCGTTTTACTGGTTCCCAACGTGCCAGATTTTTGTCAAAAATAAGCAAGCGTGAAACAATGGATTGCAAGCGTCCCGGCTGGTGCCTCTGTCGTGCAATCATGTTTGCATGCACGTGAGGGCAACTTCAGCAGGCTTGCAGTTGCGCGTGCTTCGTCCCGCGAGCGGAGACAACGGGTGCTCGATCGAAACCGAAACCATGCCACTCCGTTCCGTCGCCATCTGATTCCAAAAATTGTATGCAAAATGTAACTGTCGAGCATACGACAAAAAACAGTGCAGTGGCGCGCGATTGCCAGGTCAGCAAAGAAAATACAAACTAAACACACACACACACACACAAAAAAACAACAACTGAGCAGATTGATGCAGGATATTGCGAGCCAGGGTCAAAAAGTTCTTGGAGCGCTTTGTGCAACGACTGAACTTCGAGAAAAACAAGCGCGCTGTGCGGGTTCAGCGTGGACAATGCCTTCTTTGCTTTAGCTCACTTCTCTTGACCAACTTTTCTTTCGCAGCAAATATTTCACGTACCGGGGTCCCTCTTGAAAGAAAGCTCACCGAGAGAAACCTACGTAATCAATACTTTGACAATGCAGTGTTTGAGGTAAAGAGGGAATTTTATAGTAACGCATGATTTAAACAAGAACAGGAATGTTGATGAAAATGCAGCGGTACTTAGTTCCATTTTAGAAAGCACCATATCTGCAGCAACGTGGGGACAGCAACACCCGACGTTGCTGTGACCATGGTGACTGGAAGGCAGGGTCCAAATATAGTTTTCCCACGGCCGTTGCTTTCAGGAGCCAGTGCTTCGGCTCACAAAGTAACTCCCGCCGCACAAAAACGTGGTTTCGTTTCACAGCATGATGGCATGGCTGGTACCCGGCATGCTAGCATACGGGCATCCACACACACCAGCGTCTATCGTTAAAAATATATTTAAAAAAAGCAAAAACGGTACACGCGAGATGACGAGAGCGCAAAACTTGAGACTGCGGGAAAACCATGCAAGACCGGATGGACAATTGATGCAGGGTACTTTGTGTTGGGCGGCCACTTGCACAACATAACACAGGCATGCTCAATTAGGGTACTCAGTTTAGTTTTGGTTCTTGAAAGGCGACCGAAATTTGTTTTTTAACGCAGGCTTGGTGCAGATTATCCACATTTTGGCAAAATATAGCAGGGTGTAGCAGAGTTAGCCCCTTGGCACAGTTGGGGCAATTCGCACAGCAATCACATCACTGCACTCGATGGTGCTTTTAACGAACGGCACTTGCTATCGGGATGGTACGTGATCTGACACATATCAAAGAAATTGTAAATGTATAATCGAACTTCTACACGCATGCACCTCTTCTTCGGAAGCATTGCCCATAATTTTTTTTTCTAAAATGCCGCCACACATTTTATTTGACCATGAAATGTCTTTAAGCTTACTAAATAGCGCGCAGCTTCTTACCTTACTTCGTAGCTTTAATAAAGAGGCGAAAGTTAGCACAATGCAATCCCCCTTCTCTTCCCCCCCCCCCCCCCATTGGCAGGGCACTCCACCATGGGTCGCATGTGCTACGACGTCCAGTAAGGGAGAGTGTCAACAAAGTGGGCACTTTTGCTGACACTCTCTCTTAGTAGAATTGTTTTACTGACGCTCTCTCCCACGGCCCTGCTGGGGCATGACCAATGCGAGCAAAGGCTTACGGAGGTTTTCCACACAAAGCCATCACTTTAAAAGAGAATGTAGCAAAAGAGACTGACCCAGGCTTCTGGACGGTCTCCCTGAGAACACGAACTGCGTCGTCGTTGCTCATGTTCTCAAAGTTGATGTCGTTCACCTGCAGAATCATGTCTCCGGGCTCGATGCGGCCGTCCAGAGCCACCGCACCCCTAGTGGCGGAGGGGGAAAGAGAGCGTTGGTCAAGGTGCGCGTGTAGTCACGGCGAGCCGAGTCGTGGCGTTCGTTACAATTGCAGGCCTTTGGCAGTGTCTCAGATTGTCCACTCATTTATGTGCAAGGATGCATTGATTTTGGAACAAAACAGCACTTGGAAATATTAACGGGAGGCAATTCCTGAAAGGGTCAACCTTCGAAGAAATTCCCCAATGTCATTTGCCCAGCCTATTCATTGTGCAAAGTTAAATGGCACAACAAATTTCAATTTTGAGCAAAATTAAGTAGCATTAATAAAGCCTATTGCAACGGATTAAACACTACATACCTATGGGTAGAGATAAATTTATGTTCGTCAACCAAGCGTAAGAATGTACAAAACATATATAACAATGGCTTTGTAACAGTTGGGGTGTATTCGCACGACAGAGTTTCTCCCCGAGGAGAGAATTAATAAACGTCGTCGCGTTTTGAGATTACATGTGCCGCACCAAGGACGTTCGTTGATCCCCGAGCACGCGGGAGGCCGCAGAAAATCTTCGATTGGCCGACAGAATTTCCGTCATCCCGTCAAAGCGGCCGAGGGAAGGATTACGATCCACAGCTGGAAGTGCTGAGTGCCTTTCTTTCGTACCTACCTTTCGTTCCACGAAGCAACGCCGACGAAAAGAAAGACTCCGCCAGCTCTGTTATGTGAGACTCCTTCGTGCGAATGCTTACTCTAATTTTCCGCACCGACCCCTCCTCCTTGCAGCTATAAGACGTACCCAGCTTCCTTCGGAGATAAGGACGTCTCGTTCGAACCACACCTTTAATGAACCCGACAGACGGCACCAAACGGTGACCAGCACTGCTCGGCGACTGCGCACCGCTTGCCAAAGACATGAGCGATCACCAGGAGATTTCGACGTTCGTTGGAGTACCACTAAGCCAGGACCTGGCTCTTCGAATAAATGTTGTTGGTAATGCAGGAGCCAGCCTTTCTTCCTGCCCGCTACAGCTTCATTTCTCCCTCACAATGCCTTCCCAATGTCATCCTTCTTTGACAAACATATGAAAATGTTGTAAAACAAATACCTTACTTCAACAAATTTCACTACAAAAAAAAAAACACATCATGCATGCAATTAAATTTATCTAAAAAATAAAAAAGATGCAAGATGCAAACTTGGGAAAAATTAGTTTACCAGTTCAAACAATGCTCCTTTCTCAAAAGCACGAACCATCTTATTGAAGCCTGTCATAGTCACAGACAAGAAGAGAATGGCCAACCTCTCAGCCTTCAGCACACAGTTACCAACCACCTTTTGTTGTGTTTTGCCTGCTCATATACGTTCCAAGGCTCAGGAGATGCCAAAGCGTTATTGAAGGTGGGACGCTTGCACTGGAGGCGGGACGACTGAAGCTCTTCCCTGCTGTCATGGGCTAACAAAGCCATTGCACTTATTTGTGCATTAATTGGACAGTGATTCAGGTTTAAAACCCTGGTCTAGTCCTCGCACCTTAATCTCTCATGCCTACGGACTGCACGTTGGCATGTTCCCAACTCGTCCGAAGTACCTGCAGTCCGACGAGGGCCGACGGATGCTGTACAAGTCAGAGTTTTGTTGTACGTTACAACCGCCCCCGGGTAACCTAAATAAATCCCCGTTTTCCGTGCCGAGGTACCTCCGTGGTCTCGGGGGCTATGGCATCTCAACCACCAACCCTTCATTTCTAGTGGACAAGCCAAGAGTTAGAGGGTGTCAATTATGGATTCAGTACGACGGAATCAAACAAGAAAGCTCCGTCCCGTTTCAAAACCGAAGAACGAAGCTACCTCACGGGGTACAAACATCATAAACACGGGGCCTACAGACGTTGGTCGCACCACTTCTGCCACTCAACCGCCGGTATGTGCCAACGTTTTGGTTCTGTAACATTGCTGCATTTAAATCACCCCAAAGGAGAGGCTTCAAGAATGGAAGGTTGTCCCATTCTGGCAGAAACACTAAAAAGAAGAGGCTAGGGAACTGATAAGACGGATCGGCTCACCCCTTCATGATGGAACCAACATAGATGCCCCCGTCTCCTCCTTTGTTTGACTGGCCCACAATGCTGATGCCAAGGAAGTTCACCGTGTCTGGACACACAAACGAGAAGACACACGTAAGACGTCTAGGTAGTGGGCCTTGCATGCTTTAGGTCAATGCATAGTTATGTCTAGAGAAACTGAATGTTCCCATAGTACTGGGTCTAATTTAAACAGCTGGGAATAAAAGTTGACCTCCAAAACAAATGGCATGCCAGCAGTCACACTATCAGACACAGCCAGTGTAAGGATATGGACATTCATGAATCCATGACTCCTCTTATTTCGGCTTACTGATAGTGTTTTGTGGCTAAACTACAATTTAAATAGTGTTTGACCACTCCCATACTTTGCAGTACAGGTAGAGATCACACCGACATTGGCCAAGAATTTCCCATTATTCTTGCACTGCATATGCTATAATCGACTGAAAAGTGTGTACTTCACATTTCTCTTTACAAGATATATTGTTCTGTTCTCCTTTTATCATACTCTTATCTTGGAAAAATGCAAGATGTGTATTTTACAACAACTAGAGCATAAAGTGACACTAAGCTATATACAAGCTCAGCCACCAACAGTTTTAGTCCACCATGATGCTACCATCAAAACATACATGTAAAATGTTTAAAATTTTCTCCATAAACCTATCCAAGCTCTAGCGTATGTTCCAAAACCCCGTCTTGAAAGTCACTGTGACCAACCAGTACCTACCCAAGTTTAAGGTGACCGTGATGATGTTGAGGGAGAGGGTGCTGTCAGTGATGCTGCTGATTGACGATGTCTGGAAAGGATACAGCTCAATCACTTGCATGCAAGACAACTTGTCCATTAGGATAGATATATAATGACTGTTACAGGGACACTGATTTGAGTTACACAACAAAAAACGAGCCCTCCTAACCTGCCCATCCCACCACAGAACTTTTTAAGCACAGTGCTAATGCATTTATGCCATCCAGTCTCCATAAATGGAACAAATGTAGTAATAGAGTAGCAAAACTTGAAGCAAGAAAGAAGTTGCACTTATGAGTGCAGTACCAGATTAAATCGATTTTAATGGTCGCTCCTGATCTAGCATGTCTTATGGCTACTACAGAGACGCAGCACGCCAATGTATAGGCCAAGCAACTGTGCTCTGGCACTGGCAGAAAATAAAGGCAAACCAACAAGCACTACTGAGCACAACTATAGACCTCATAGTCTCCACTCTACAATCAAACTCAATGCAACCAAGCTAATGTTTTTCATTCTGCTACAAGGGTCGGTGTTTCTGAACATACCTTTTACACCAATACTCAACTAAACTTTTCCAAGACCATAAGCTCATACGGCAATGGCTACTAGAGAAAGCTAGCAAAGCCATGACATGACATCAATGCTTATAAAAATTTTTTTTTTTTCATATTAGATGAGGGAAGAACATTTATTATCACAGCTTTTCTGCTCCCGATAAACCTGCCACACTAGGATAGTCAATCTGATCCCCAGATTTTCTACCGCAAAAGAAAATGAGCAAAGGAAAACCATGCTTGTTTATGCTAGCTTTACAAGGAGCAGAAAACTAACTATAAACAAAAGAAAGGAAGTGCAGAAGTGAAGACACGCACCCTGCTCATAGGTGGCATCTTTTTCCGCCGTCGGCGCCTGTGGCGAGCGTAGATTCGAGACACACTGCTCTCTTCCGTCGTCGTCGAGATGCTACGACACAAACACGTCCATGAGTGAGCGCAGCCAGGGATGGGACAGGCTTGCATATTCAATTATGTAAAAAGTGGGCAAATCCATCGTAACATAGCTCATTTCCTCTCTACACTCTTTCCGGGTAAGAATGTTTGGCTCGGAAAAAGGAGCTCAAAGCACAGCATAAGGCAATCACAATCGACAGTTTGGTGCCAATAATGACAAAGTGTGCATTAGCACTGCATGACAGAAAGGACTTCTCCAGCCTCACGCACACAGAGTGTATTTAAGAATCGGGAATTGTTTGATCACTCATCACGTACAATGGTGTGCCCTTACCTGCCAAAAACTTGCCATAGACAAAAAAAGCAAACACATCTTTAAAATTAATGCTTCTTCGCTGCAAGTTCTCAACGGGTAGACCGAGAAAAGGCTCGCCAATCTAATCGAAATCGCTACATACGGTTCAAAGAAGAGCTCCATCTTTCAAGCATTCGAGAAATAAAGTCTGCTCCCTAGAGCAGAAGCATTACAAAGAAACTACCGTAATAAACCGAGAGAGCCCCCCTAAAATCAAAAGCAAATCAAGTGAAAATAAGGAGTAAACTAATATTCAATGTGCAAATAAATAAAATAAAAAATTAGTTTAAGATTTTGTGAGTTGCGAAACTTGCGACTGTAGGGAGGGGTGATGAACCAAAGACGACTGTTCTTCCCATTCAACAATATTCGCTTATCTCCAGTTTTGGCTAAGTGCTAACACCATTTCTGCTGAAGTTTCCCTTGGCCAGGGCCCTGCCATTACTAAAAATGGGCTATTTATCGGTGTTTTAAAAAAACAGCAAATCGTGCAGAAAAATAAAGGGCGGGTCATCTTTCTGGGGTGGGGCACCTCTCGGGATGTTACAGTAAGTCACAACAGAGCAGATAAGCACCGGTTGTGTTCCGCTGTGGAAGTACTGACACTCCAAAAATGGTGGGAGGACAGGAGCGGAGCACTGACCGGCTCGTAGTCTCGTCCTCCGAATCCAGGAAGCTCGTGGTTTCAATGTCGCTGGTCGTGAGGACCGAGGGAGTCTCAGTACTGTCTCACACCATGGGCCCCTTTCGCGTGACCGTTGGACCTCCCTGCAGCCACCAACGAGCCGACAGATGAAGGCACCGATGAGTGTGACTGCTCAATGCTTTCTGGAATGCTTTTGCATTCTAGAATGTTAGAATTCATTCTTATCCTACACCGAATATGAAAGCATTCCGACTTCAAAGACTTGTACGACGTAAACCTACCATGGCCATCGTGGTAGTGTTTCTCCTTGTGGCGGCCTGCTCTGTGTCCGTGGCGATGGTCTGCGGAAAGAGTTTACGTGCACCTTCGTCAGAGGCTGAACGCAGCTTTACCCGGGCATTCTTGCCACGCGAGACGAAGGGCTCGCAGTTGCGCTTTGATGCCCGCGGCACCGCGGTCACTGAGACCGCGATGAATTGACAGAAACTCTTAACCGACTTTCGTTTCGTTAGGTTTGCAAATGAGAAAATGTGTGAATAAAGAAACCTCATTAACGAGTGAATTATGTTTGCCAATACAGTGTGTACCCGATCTGGACTTTCCCACAAGCAAAAAGTTAAAAAAGGCGGCGCCTCAAAAAAAGTTGCGAGACATGGGGCCCACGAACATACTGCCGTATCCTAACATTAACACCGCACCAAGTGAGTGAAAGAGTTAGAAAATAAAGCTAAAGGAACAACTTGTGCAAGGACGCCTCAGGTCAAATGCCCCAGCAATATTCTCTACGAGGAGCATAGCAAGCAAAGAAAGCGCGCCTATTTTCATAGAGTACGAGCACAAGCTCGCGCCACAGGCAAGGATATCACCGATTCAATTCTTGATTGTAATTCAAAGGAAAAGGAAATCGTTTCCAGGAATAGCCACCCAACCCTAGTTTCAAATATGGCACAAAAAGCTGCAATGGGGCTACCGATAAGAAGGCACAGTTTAGTGGAGGCGTGTAAGCGAGCGAGCCCGTTACCTTTCCTAGAGCTGACCATTGACTCGGACTCCGTGAAGGTGGTGTCCCCGTCCCTACAGTCAAAAAGATTGGGGCTGTTAGGACAGCGAGGAGTTCGGGAAAGGAAAGAGGGGGGAAAAGAAGAGGGCGAGGGTCAGGTCACAATTATGCAAAACCTATAACACTACATTTACAAATGCACCCAACACATGAGTCCTCGCTGGTGTCAACGATTCAACGTCACATTTAACATTTGGACAAGACTGCAGCCGCTAAAGCATGTGGCCAGCCAGCCTACACTACCCCACAAAGCGGAGATGATTCTGGTAGATGGTGATCTGAGGAGAAATTACACCTGGACTAAATTCATTGGCACATTTTTATAGGATATAAAAGAGCAAAGAGCACGCCTCGTAAAAAGGTCACATGTTAGGTGTTGCCGAATGAAGCTGGGCAACACTTTTATGATAAATGATCCACAGTTTTCTGTCATCCATCTACATTGTTTCATAAGTACTTTTAACTTTGTAAAAATGCGGAAGAGCTATCTGTTGGGGATTGAGGAGATGGGCCGAACAAGCAGAATTTTCAGTACGTGAAAAGTATGTTTCGTGTATCACAATGAGAAGTTACCATAATAGGTTATATTCTGGCAACCAAGCAGTCATCGGTCATGTACTGATACGGATGTCGCGCTAGGTACACTAAAATATCCCTAAATGAAACACATTAAGTGCAAAAATATTTGTTATATCGGCGCTCCGTCTGGCAGTAGGCTCACAAAGTGAGAGCTGCAGAGACTATGCTACGACAAACAATATAAGCCATAACAGCCTTTGATGCTTCTCTGCCAATGTTTGAGAAAGCTTTGGCCCATCTAGGGATGAAACACCAAAATTAGATCCCATTCTATGAACTCTTTAGAAACAAATTACAGAGTAGAAGTAGAAAAAGGCGAGATTGAGTGTCGCAGTTCATTATGTCCAGAGGGGTACAGCACTTCTAAAAACAGCATAAGGACTGTGGCATTCCGTAATGAAAACAAAAGTGGGCTGCTAGACCAGCAACACTTGATCTGGCAGAACACAAATTACAGCTCAAGAATACTCCAGTTCAAAGTCATTAAACCTAAACTTACTTAAAGCGTGTCATTATTTCTTTTTTTACATTGTTTATGAAGGGCATTATTACTGATTGTTTTCTAAATCTGTAACCTGCTGGAGCCCCCAAAGAAAGACCTGCATTGTCTAAAATAAATAATATTACAATGGGACAACAGGGCAAACAACTGCTGCTTAAAAAGAGCTAAAAACACTGCACTTACAAATTAAAAAAGACAAAAAATTAGCAGCACCACGTTTGACAAGAACAGGCTCCCGCTGGCTTTACATCGACCGCTCTTTCTATCCAAGCGGCAACAGAGACGACCGGTAGCCCGTGGTTGCCCGCAAGTGAGCGTGGGACCGTCTTTAATTCCTTAAAGAGGGGGGGGGTCAAGCACGGCCGTGAACTCCCTTTGTTGTCCGAGAGCGCTCGGTTCGTCTCAAAAAGGTCCCGCCGAGTGACGGCGCCGTCTGCTCTCTGCGTCATTAGGGGAAGCCAGAGAGAGTCTGCCAAAGAGAGGAAGAAGAGTGCCCTCACTGGAAGGAGGGGGCCGTCCGTCCCCAGAACGTTCCGGAGCAAGCCGCGTCTCCAGGCGCTGCGAGGGCGTCTCAGTGCACTGCGACGCGTTGTCCGGAGACATTGCTGCCTTCGGCCGTGACAAGCTGCACACAACACAACACCTCTGGTCACGACAAATGGAATAAAAGAAAACTCGTCAACACTACAGATTCGGAGCAATTGTGAAAGATCTATCGCGCAAATCAGCAAGCGGGACCTACGGGCCAGTAGCCCGGACAGAGTCGTTTCGTAAGACGAGACATATATTGAAAAGAACATGTTGGAAAAGTTTTATTTTTGTTTTTATACGGGAATATGGAGCAGAGTTTGTTTCTGAATATGTATTCAACCCTTGGTAGGAGTGTGACACCTCACGGTCCAGAAACTCAGGACGTCCAACAGTACTTTTAGATGGAAGGTACTTTTTAGCTGTGGCACTAAATAACTCGGTAACCCTATGAACAATATATTTTGACTAGAGACTGCACCGAATTGAGATTTTGAACTTCAGAAATTTTGCTGGGCAAGGAGCATATTGCTTGTCAAGAACCACTGTTTTAGTAATGGCGAAAAACTATGGATCTTGGGTTTGCTGACAACACACAACGTGATTCAAGGTTCCGAAAAATGTTGTCTCTTTTTCTCAAGTGTGTAGATTGTTTTATTAGAAGGTAGACAAGAGACCGTATTCGGCACCAAGTGTTTTATGCTACGCTGTCAGGGCTAGGGTAGCTTCCACTGTGCTGCAGCCCGGCTTCATCCTCTGTCTCATCTGCACGTGCTACTACCTTTGACAGAGATGGAATGCTGCCGAAGCTACGCCATTAGCCTTGACAATGTGGCACAAAATAGCAGACACCAAAGATAGGCTGTTTCCTTTCAGAAAGACATCAGCCCAACATCTTAAAAAAAGAAATAGAGACAAATATGACAATAAACTGATTTTTAAAGCTTAGGCAATGTTGTCAAAAGTAACACAGCCCAAGCAGAACTTTCTGATGTGAAGTCCACACCTGTTTGGTTTCGAGTTGTATCATTAATTGTAGGAGTGAGGGTGTAAACTTTCGGGAGGTCTAGGCAGAGTAATATGTAATGCTATAGGTTTAGGCTGTTATCTTCATTGCCAACCAGTAGAAATACTCTGTACACTATGATTCCAAAAAAATCATACTGGGTCCAATAACTGTCAATAGCTCCCTATCAGGTTTGCTTTTAGAATACTTTTAGATTTTGGCTTGAACAACTCTTGTAACACTTGTATGTTTCATCCAGACAATTTATACAACATGTTTACTGATAATGCAAACTACACCAACTTGACACAAAAAATATTAACAATTTAATCAGACATTCAGGAGATGAAATGTCTGATGTTTACTGTTAGTGCAAATTAAAATTATATGTAACACAATTTAGAAATATTACATAAATATTGTACAAGAAAGTAAAATTCCCATCCTTCCTTAAAGTTTGCATTTGCTTTCTTAAGGCCCGTTCACACACTTGCGACCTCTTAGAACAGAGTGCCCTAAAGCCTCTTAATATCTTACGATGAGAGGATACACTGGCACCATCTATTGGGTAACCGTGTAAACTTGGCGGTTCGGCATATTTTCTATTTCTCTCGCACATTAACCTTTCTTTCTTAGCTCGAAAAACTTTTGTCATCGTTATAAACAAGCCTTTCTCATAGGTATTACGCACACTTGACCTCAGAAATCCCGCAAAACCTTCTATCTTGTGAAATGTAGTTCCAGGGTCACCGCATACCGTAAAATCCCGAGAGATGCCCCACCCCGAAAGATAACCCACCCCTATTTTTGGCTTGATTTGCTATATTCTTTTAAACACCGAAAGATAGCCCACTACTAGTAATAGTAGTGTTTTGTATACCGTAAAAACCCAAATTATAATACGAGGTTGTTTTCTTTTTCTTTAAATTTTGCTATGTAAAATTTGCGGCTCGTATTATACACGGGTCCTAACAATTTTCAGCTTCGATGAGGCGCGATCTAACGCTGTTTGACGTAGTTTCGGTTTCGAAGCAATAAGGCGCTCAAAACAGCTATCATCGTCATTAAAATCACAATGTCCGGCGCCACCATCCGTCCACAGTCAGGCTCGGCAATGGCGTCGGCGCAAAAACAATGATCGACCGCCTTCAAAGAAAAGTCCTTTTGGTTGCGGAAGGCATCGGCAGCAGGGCAGCCGGACGACAATTCGCCGTTGATGAGGGCAGCATCCGCGGATGGAGACGACAAAACCAAGCTCTGTTTGCGTGCAATGGAACGAGAAGAAGCTTTAGGAGCCCGAAGAATGGCGTGTTCGCCGACGTCGGGGCAAGTCTGGGCGACTTTGCAAAGAGCAACGTGAACGGCACTTCGCCCTAACTTTGTAAAAGGGCAACGTGAACGGCACCTCGCCGTAAACACCGAGCTGCTGCATGAGAACTTAGGCGAGCCGACATTGGGTTACTCGCTTTATGCGCCGCGCCGGCGCTCGCTCGTCGCTCGTTCTTTCAAGTGCGGGATTTCAAATGCGCTCGACGGCACTGAAGATACTGCCTTTGGGAGGAGGCGTCGGACAAGGAGTCTGACGGACGTGATGACAGTGATTAAAGTTCAATTATGACGCAAATAAACGTTGTTCTTAAGACTTCCAGGGTCATACTTTACGCAGAATATTTTCGTAGTCCTGATTTTTGTTTCAGTATTATACGCGGATAATTTTTTTTCGTAATCCTCAAATTGTTTGTATTATTCGCGGGTTTTTACGGTACTCTTCTACTGGTCCGTCGTTCGTTTGCGCTGTATTCTCGTTCCAACAAGCTTCGAAGGGACACAACCTAAAAATAGCAATTTTTTAAAACTGTTCTTG
>JAZHYW010038865.1:0-10052 GCA_037355805.1 Ixodes ricinus | reverse complement strand
GCTGTTCAGGTACATGCCAGCTCATTGTTTATTCAAATTCGTTTACGCATGTTACTCGACTTCACAATGTCGCTAGCATTTTTACTGCCGAACTATATGGTGTTCTGGCAGCCCTTGACTACATAATCAGAGGCAAAGTGATGAAAGCCATTATGTTTGTGGACTCTCAAAGTGTTCTTAGTGCAGTATGTTCTGTTACACCAACTAGAAATAAGTTGACTCAACTCGTACGGGCCAGAGCTCAACAGGGACTCGCTGGTGGGAGGGACATCAAGTTTTGCTGGATCCCAAGCCATGTGGGTATTGCAGGCAACGAGGCTGCAGATAAACTAGCCGCCTCTTCACAGAACCTTTTACCATCGAATGTCCGCATACCTTACCAAGACCTTAAAACGTCCGTAAAATTTTCACTCTTGCAGCTATGGCAATCTGAATGGAAGTTAGCTGATAATAATAAGCTTCATGCAATTAAACCAGAACTTGGTGCATGGGAAACCTCATATAATAAAAATCGTTTTCACGAAGTCCTCCTGTGCCGGTTGAGAATCGGCCACTCGCTCCTAACTCATCAATATCTGCTTATAGGTGAGGAACCGCCAATATGCGAGCACTGTGGAGAAACTTTATCTGTTCTGCACTTTCTGTTTCTTTGCCGTGGCCTTCTACAACAATACAAGACCTATTTCCCTGAGTTTTTCAAGTACAACATTCCATTTCACCCTGTCTTGGTTCTAGGGAGCAGCCTCTCATATCATTTGAACGTCTTTTAGCTTTTCTCAAAACTACAGGTATCTTACACAAACTATAGTCAAGTTCTAGTCTAGTCAGAGTACTTTTACCAATGTTTTTTAACTTACCTAGTTTGGCGCAGTATGGCCGTCGGAGCTTTTGCGCCATAAAACCCGCAAACAACAAACAAACAAACAAACCTTTTCACCGTGTTCTCGACTACCTAAAGAAAACTGGCTACCGCACCAGTTGTAATTTTTTATACTGTTATCTTGAACCGTTTTGTTTAGTGCAAGCTAAACAACATTGAATTGGCGCAATATGACCCCCGTTGTCAATGCGCCACTAAAACCCTAATCATCATCATCACTTGTGTCTCAGGTACGATGATTTCAGACTATCTAAGATCACAGCATCAAACTTTGTTCTTAAAATGACAAAGCACTAATTCTAGCATACCACTAGGAAGAATTTTGGCAAGTCCTTTCATGAGTTTCTGACTAAGATTTTGGAGATTGTCAACTTCATACACAATATACTGCACCGTATCTGCAGGGATATGATGTTGGGCTTCTAATCGGAGGAGAAACAATGCCGCATTGTCTTTAAAAAGTTCATGATCCGAGATGTCACTTCGATCACAGGGCTGTTCTGGGCTGCTTTCTTCAACAATGTCTAATACGGCACTTGGGTCATGGGACTCTTGAGGGTTTTGCTCAGAAATGTCCAGCAGGGCACAGATCACACGAACATTTTCACATTTTTCAGTACGCAGAGTGGCAGCCGCTGACAGCCCATTTCCGCCGTCGAGCTTGCCAAACCCTTGGCGGCAGTCATGTCCAACCCCTGCACCGCACCACCACATTTACTTGACAGTTCCGAGAGAGCCGGAAGTGAGGTGCGAGGTATGACAGCTTGTACGACACAGAATCGCCGCGTACCAACCTCCGCTTTCTAAAACGTGCTCTTTTGCTGAAGAATTTTCGATAAAATGGCTCTCGAACAGACGCATTTCATTTCATTAAAATGGCGTGTGCAGCGTGCGCTGCGCACACGCCTTCTCAGTGCTGTTGTTGTTGAATGATATATGGCGCAACACTTCCAAGCATGTTTAAAACGGGCGCCTGTAACGGGCTGGCGAGCACTATTTGGTTCAATCTTAGCCTCCCCATACTGGGGAAGCCTGCATAGTCGCGAAAAGAGGCGGCTGCCGAAAATGGGGAAAGGAGAGGCGGGGAATCGGGAGAGGAGGGGGAGATTGTCTGCAGGAGCCACCAACAAGAACGAACGGCCAAACGCAGAAACATTCTTTTGTTTGTTTCCTCTTTTCTTTTCGGTATTGTGGAGTGCACGTGCGAGGCACGAAAACACGAAAACAAACGTGGTTGGGGGCGGCCAGCTCATGCATCCAAGCGCTCGCACACTATCTCTGCCCTTTCTCCTCTGCGCTTACCATATCTGTCACCGTCCCGGCATGCGCCCCTCCTCTCGTTTTTCTTGTGGCCGCGTGCCCATGGCTCCGTCGTCGATGTGCCAGGCTTTCTCCAGTATAGAGGAGGCTATGGTTCAACATACGGCTGTGATGTGCGCGGCCGAGAACCATCACCGGAGTACAGATGTTTTCGCCATGACGTGGCTGCGCGTGCCACGAGACATACCGTCGACGGCCGGAGAGGGGGCACGAGCGGAAAAAGAACGAAAGGAGGGGAGAAGAAGACGAGCGTTCCGAGGAGCTGGCTGACGGCGGAGTGCGTCCTGGTTCGACTAGGCCGGGAACGCAAGAATGCGCTTGCCTGGCCACCGTTGCCGCTGAGTGCGTCCCGGTTCGACTAGGCCGGGAACTCAAGAATGCGCTTGCCTGGCTACGCTCCCGCTGAGTGCGTCCTGGTTCCATAAGGCCGGGAACTCGGGGACTCGTCAGCCTGCCCACCGCCCTCGCTGGGTTCGTCCCGGCTTCTGAAGACCCGGAACCCAAGACTCCGCCCGCTCAGCCATCTCCACCGTCGCAACGACCGAAGACTCAAAGACCCAACGTATGACGAACATTTTTCTATTGCCATTAAGAACTGTGGAAGCCGCGTGTGTAACGTCTATTGATATCGCTGTTCTAAATGTTTTTGTAGAACCTTCGCTAATACCGTTGCTGTAAATATTTTTCTTTATATCTTCTTTGTTTAAACAATTCTCAAAGCCAACGGTCTCGTTCTCATTATTTATGACACGACATCCCCACGAACCTTATGACAAATTGGCGTCCGCGACAGGACGAGACTGTTTGAGCATTGTTTAAAGAAGAAACAACAATGAGTACCAAGGAATTAATTGGCCTGGGAGAGAAGTTGGGTTTGAGAGACGCTGAGCTGAGAGCCTGGGTAGAGGCGGAACAGGCACGTGCGGCAGAGAGTGAAAGATACGCACGTGAGGAGCGTGCAGCTGAACGTGAGGCTAGCAGGATGCGCGCAGAAGCCGAACGTGAGGCTAGCAGAATGCGCGCAGAGGCAGAGGAACGTGCGCTACAGCTCCGTATAAGGCTGCAAGAGGCCAGTAATGCACAAGAAAGGCCTGCTGCAGGTGACAGACGAGCAGAAGAAAGTCCCTCTATGGTCATTAACCCCCACAGGATGATCCCTCCATTCGATGAGAAACGAGATGACTTAGACGCGTATTTGAAGCGCTTCGAAAACATCGCCACGGGCTATAATTGGCCAAGAGAAAAGTGGGCTACGGCATTCAGTATGTGCCTTGGTGGGGAAGCTCTGAAGGTGTTCGGCCGGCTGTCCCCGGAGGATTCTATGGATTTTGAGAAAACAAAGCTGGCATTGTTGCAGCGCTTTCGTTTCACGGCGGAGGGGTACCGCGAAAAATTCCGCGAGAGTAAGCCCCAGGAGGGGGAAACTGGAAAACAGTACGCTGCCAGAATTTCTAGTTTGTTTGACCGCTGGGTGGAGACGTCCGGCACTGCAACTAACTTTAAAGATCTACGCGATCTAGTAGTTGCCGAACAGTTTCTTAACAACTGCCACAGCCGGCTAGCTCTGTTTCTCCGAGAGAGGAAGTGCAAGACGCTCAGCGAGATGGCAGAAGTGGCGGACGGCTTTCTCGAAGCACAGCGAGAGAGAAACCTACTTGTATTCCGGGAAACGTACGAGTCGGGGGACACGAAACCGAAGGATGGCAATTCCTTCAACAAACCTCAGATTAAATGTTTCGTTTGTAATAAGACGGGGCATAAAGCATCAGACTGCCGCTCGACATCACAGGAACTCTTTTGCGTGCACTGTCGTCGCAAGGGGCACGACTTGAAATCGTGCAGATGGAAAGACGGCGGCCAGAATGTGTCTTCCTGTTGTATATCTCATCAAGACATGAGGAACGAGTCGCGGCAGGCTTCTGAACATAAACTGGAGAAACAAGATGAAGGGAACAAGGATCCCAACGTGGTCCAAGAAAGGTCGACGGCACATTATGACATGCCCGTCTTGGAAGGGGCACTGTTCGGCCACACTGTCTCGGTATTACGAGACACAGGGAGCAACACCTTAGTTGTACGTCGCTCACTTGTCCCAGAGGTGGCATTTACGGGGACTGCCGCCACACTAAAGTTGGTGGATGGCCGCAGCGTCAAGGTTCCGGAAGCGGAAGTTGACATCGCCTCCCCCTATTTCGCCGGAACCGCTATTGTAAAGTGCCTGGAGGATCCTCTTTACGATGTTATAATCGGAAATGTTCCCGGTTCACGCGAAGTCTCCTCCCTGACTCGGAGTGGAAGAGATTGGTGCAGGTTCCTGATCCTCCTGCAAGCGGAACCATGAATGACGAAAAACCGAAACAACACGCATCCACTTCGATCCTGACCGGAGCAAGCTTTACTGGGCAAAGCCGAAAAGCGCCCACCGTCGACATTGGCTCCATGCAGGTGACAACGAAGAAACCCGTGCTCGCAAAGCGGGTACTGGGCACCGTCCAGTGGTTCAACGTAAAGGACGGCTACGGCTTCATCAACCGCAACGACACGAGGGAAGACATCTTCGTCCACCAGACCGCGATCACGCGGAGAAACCCGCAGAAGTTCATGCACAGCCTTTACGAGGGTGAGACCGTCGAGTTTGACGTCGTCGTAGGCGAGAAGGGCCGCGAGGCCGCCAATGTGACACGTCCCGACGGCGCACTCCGTGCCGGGTACCGTAAAATCCGCGTATAATACGAACCCGCGTATAATACGAGGCATAATTTGAGGACAGCGAAAAAAGAAAAAAAAAAGTTTTAACCGCATATAATACAAAACAATTTAAAGACGGCGAAAATTTTCCGCGTAAGATACGACCCAGGAACTCTTAAGAAAAATGTTTATTTGTGTCGTAATTGAATCTTAATCACTGTCATCAGGTCCATCAGACTCTTTGTCCGATGCCTCCTCCCAAAGGCAGTCGTCTTCAGTGCCTTCGAGCGCATTTGAACTCCCGCACTTTTTGAAAGAGCGACCGACGAGCGTGCGCCGACGCAGTGAAAACCTGGCGCGGCGCATAAAGCTTGCAGCCCAATGTCGGCTCCGCCAAAATTTTCTCGCCTTTTTGCAGCAGCTCGATGTTTACGGCGAGGTCGCGAGGAGCCGTTTCACGTTGCTCTTTCACAAAGTCGCTGAAACTTGCCTCGACGTCGGCGAACACGCCATTCTTTGGGCCTCTGAAGCTTCTCCTTGTTCCGTTGCACGCGAACAGAGCTTGCTTTTGTTGTCGTCTCCATCCGCGGATGCTGCCTTCATTTACGGCGAATTGCCGTCCGGCAGCACTGTTGCCGATGTCTTCGGCAACAGTGCTGTGTGATCCAGAGGGATTCAACTTCGAGCAGGAGCACAGGAACGCACCGGGTTCGTGGCGCAAGCCGAGGCCTACAGGGTGAAACAAGGAGACGGCAGGCTCTTTAAATCGACCGGAAAATTCGGTTTCTTAACCTATCGCGCTACGACTTTGTGCAGCGTTGCCCACAGATGGTGCATTTTTTTTGTAAAATTTGCAAAGAGCGAACTTACCTGAGGAAAAAGTAAAGAAAGAAAAAGGCTTAGCTCTATGGAAACGCAGCGACGCCACCGGTCTGCAAACAACACGGCGCCGTTTCGCACGGGAGACAAGAGATGGCGCAGCAGCCGGTCGCGACGCCAACTGCCGCCAACGAACGAGCAGACGACGCTCGACGCCGAGAGCCGGCGTTTAGCAGACAAGGAACTGCAGTTCTTTGTTGTTACCGCGCCTGTTTTTGTTTCTGCGACTCTCGCCGCCTGCGGAACGCGAGCCGCTTTTGAGTCGAAAGGATCGTCTGCTAATGTGCCGGCTCTCGGCGCCGTATGCTCGTTCGTTGGCGGCGTTCGTTGCGCCATCTCTTGTCTCCCGTGCGAAACGGCGCCGTGTTGTTTGAAGACCGGTGGCGTCGCTGCGTTTCCATAGGAGCTAAGCCTTTTTCTTTCTTTACTTTTTCCTCAGGTAAGTTCGCTCTTTGCAAATTTTACAAAAAAAATGCACCATCTGTGGGCAACGCTGCACAAAGTCGTAGCGCGATAGGTTAAGAAACCGAATTTTCCGGTCGATTTAAAGAGCCTGCCGTCTTCTTGTTTCACCCAGTGATCGATGTCGGCATCGCTTTCGAGGGCGTCTGCCGGACGCGACCAGGAGTTGAGCAGCGAACGTTCTTCGGCAGAAAGCGTTGGAAGCGGTCCTAAAAAAGACGGAAAGAAAGAAGAGCGCGATGCGTCCGCCAAGAAAAGGTCTGATTTCAAGCATTCCCCAGAGAAAAAGAAATTTGCGAGGAAAAGTCCCCGGCGCAGACCGAGGAGTCGGTCAGCCCTCTGTGAAGGAAGCGACCTTGCAGCCGCCAAATGGTCCCTACTACGATTTTGACCTGGAAATTAAGAAGGAACTAACCTCTGTTGCTTGTGTTTTGGCCCGCATGGAAGCATGACAGATTCCATAGTAGAGGCATGTTGAGATCAACAATGATATAAGAAAACAAACAAACAAAAAAACAGGGACACAGACAAACATGCACCACATACCATTGGCACAAAGGAACATATTTCTTGTCTACACCTGGAGAACAAAACAAAAAAATTAATACCAACTTGGCACATAAAATAATCGTCCATGAAACTAAATTATTTGTAGCTGGACTCGGCGGGACTCGGCTCGGTGCTGCTGGGCTCGGCGCGGCTGGGCTCGGTGCTGGCTGGGCTCGGCTGCGGCTGGGCTCGGTGCGGCTGGGCTCGGCGCGGCTGGGCTCGGTGCGGCTGGGCTCGGCGCGGCTGGGCTCGGGCGCGGCTGGGCTCGGTGCGGCTGGGCTCGGCGCGGCTGGGCTCGGCGCGGCTGGGCTCGGCGCGGCTGGGCTCGGCGCGGCTGGGCTCGGTGCGGCTGGGCTCGGTGCGGCTGGGCTCGGTGCGGCTGGGCTCGGTGCGGCTGGGCTCGGTGCGGCTGGGCTCGGTGCGGCTGGGCTCGGTGCGGCTGGGCTCGGTGCGGGCTGGGCTCGGTGCGGCTGGGCTCGGCGGGCTGGGCTCGGCAGCGGCTGGGCTGGGCGCGGGCCTTGAGGCTGGGCGCGGCTGCGGCTGGGCGCGGCTGGGCTGGGCGCGGCTGGGCTGGGCGGAGCTGGGCTGGACGAGGGGTGGCTGGGCAGGGCTCGGCAGGTCTTGGCTTCGCTGGGCTCGGCTTCTCTCGGCAGTCAGCAGCAGAACGACCTCGACGAGGACGCGGGTCGTGTTTTGGAGTTCCAGGGCCACCACCGCCTGTGTGGCGCGAGCTTGCTCCTGGTTGGACGCCGCAACAGCCTCCATGCGGTGGCTGAAAGTCTCAATGGAACGCAGGAGCTGAAAAGACGGGGCATTTAATGCGCAGCAACATATTTCTAGACACCCAGAGAGCGTGAAAACCTCGATTTGCATTATGCTTTGTGGATCTCCATTGCCCTCTGCTGCAGTCCCACTTTCACAGTGGCACCTTTGTTAAACTCATACCCATTTAGTCATGTTACTAAGTTCTATGTTTGAGCCAATACCTGGCTTTGGAACCTCCACGTCCCGTGCGTCCCTCGCCTTGTTCTGCTGCAGCTGGAGAGTTGAGTTGGCGACAGCCTGCATGGCAGCCTCGTCGTGCCGCTCCTGCCTCGACATTCGGGGGGTGGCGCGAGGCGCCATATCTTTATTCAAATTATAGAAGTGTAATTTATTTTTATTAATGAGTTTCTTTTTATTACTGAGCGATGTTTAAATTAGCAACAATTGAGCCCCGGGTCTGTGTTGCACAGCATGATATGTCAGTATGAGCTATCAAATTTCAATACAAGCTATCAATCAATCAATACAAGCTATTAATACAGGCTATCAGTGATTATTCATGCACCGTTTGTTACTAATTCAGTATGTGTTCTTCGTTTCATAACTTCATGCTCCGTTCTTGTCGTCTGTTTTGATTGTTTGATTTAGCATATGCATCCTTTTGGTGTTTTGCCAAGCTGATTCACCTTGTTTGCTTCATAGTATTGACTGTATGCGTAAATGCGTGCCTTATAATTGCAGTCTGCAGCGTCAACACGTATTAGCATGTGAATAAGGCTATTTTAGCGCATTGTTCGACGCCATGAATTCTAAAGAAAAACGCTCTACCTGACACATTTTTGTACATCCAATTGTAATATGTTCCAAACTTTTTATTCTGTCACAACACAAAGCAATATTTGCTCTTATAATCGAGCGCGAAGAGAGAACACATGTTTTCCGATAGGAATGCATTACAGGAAGTAAACTTTAGACTGCTTGCTGTCTGCTTCAAAATACAACAGCACACTATACGCCAGCTGAGCCTCTAGCGTTTATTGTAATAACTCATTGTTTTGTAATAACAAGAAACCTCGGTAGAAGCCGCCAAGAGTCAGGGTGACGTCACGATGACGTCAAATACGTGAATAACCCACTCCGGCTATTAGGCCAGGTACAGCCGTTAACATCCATGTTACTTTTGTGGCGCTCTTTCTGCGCTCAAGCAGAGGGTTCTTGTTTCCACCGCCTCAAAACATGGCGTTACGATCGACACTGCCGCCGGGTGCCGCCGTCTGTGGCAGCCATGGCAATGGCATCCGATGAGCCTGAGCGTCTGCTCCGAGTGTTCTGCGGAGAAACGTGGTGTTCGCTCGGTCCGCGTTAATTTGACTTGAAAAGTTGTGCTCTCGGAAGAGGCCTTGGAAGAGGATGCAACTAAAAATATGCGATGCTGCATTTATTTTTCAGGGTCAGTTCACAAACGATCAGTTTGAGCCAGTGGATCTTGGCAAAGACTGGCCTCTAGAAACTCAAGTCATACGCAGCTCCTTCCATTTTTTCACACCGACCTCTTACGAATGTGCAATATTTTGCCTTGTAGCAATAAATATTTTCTTGTCTTCATCTTTATATGTGATTTGTATTCTGTGATTAATAAAACATCATTTATTGACAATAAAAAAATGCTCTTGTCTTTTGAAGGCTTTGCCGAAGAATCTCTCCTCATTTTGTAACTCGCGCAGTAACATACGCCCGCGGTAGTGCGGCAAAGCTTATACGCTTTGAGAGTGTATAAGCTCACTCACGCGCAACTCGCGCGTAACTCACGCGCAAGGGTGTACCTTGGGCGTGAGAACGTAACTCACGCGCAAGGGTGTACCTCGCGCGTGAGAACGTCAATACAATATCTTGAAACAGTAAGAATGAAAGGGCCTCACTACTATATAGGATAAATGAGAAACGCGCTGGCAAAACAACCCGAACACACGCTATTTTTTTTTAATTTTAACAGAGGGGGTACATGCGAGTGTATTTGGTGGGTAGCTATATGCACGGAGCACGTAAATAGCAGACATCGCATATTCCTCCGCGCACATGTGCACAGTTGCCGGTAGTATTCGACGCTTATAAATTGTGTATGAAATAAACCAAGCTGCTGAATTGAAAAAACGATCGGTGATGCCAAAAATTACCAAAAGCCCTGGTTTTTCACGCGTACTGGTGTCTTATTTGCCTAACTCGAGCGATGCCGATTCTCCAAATGCACTTCCTTCAAGGTACTAACATTTTAAGTAGAGCATACGCTAAGATTTGCGGGTGCGTGCCCGATTCATGCTCAAAGCGACGTTACGAGCTCCCGTCAGCAATGCAGTCCTTGCTCACGAAACTCTATTTATATGCAGGAGAGGTGCATTCTATCGTGTGGCTGCTCTCAGCTTTCGCTGCGATAAACGGGTAAAGGAAATATATTTTTGCAGAGCATGCCGATGTCCCAAAATACTCAGCTACTTTTTTTATTATTATTGTT